>PVIW01006418.1:0-87467 GCA_004026585.1 Noctilio leporinus
TAAAAAAAAAAAAAAAAAAAAAAAAAAAAAACTGAAAAAAACAAAAAAAAAAAATTGTATCAAATGTTTTCCTATTCATTGTATTTGTATTTATCATTAAATCTAAATTGTCCCATTATTGATTTCAAAGTCCTTCTGTAAAATTCTATGATTTCCACCAGGAACTTGCATGGACCTAGGATTTTAATTTGATTGATGTTTAGGAACATTTAAGATCCAAACTTTAAAAGGGGCACAAAAGAGTATTAACAAATAGATGAGAAAGAATTCATTAGAGCAATAGGAAATTAGGTCAGGGTAAAGGGTAGGTATACAGTAAAGAAAATGAAAAGAACATTTCAAATTGATAAAAGTAAATATAACTAAAATACCTCTACCATACAATGACAATTATAAGCAAAAAGGATAATGATAAATTGTACCCTTAAATAGCAATTTAATCCCCAAATTGCTCATCACCCAACTGTTTATCATTAGAACTTGCTAATCACAGTCTAAAATTTGAATATTTTTTCTTCAAAGCAATGGCCTAATTTATAATTAATAAGTGCTAAATAAATCATTACTGGCAGTGTTATACCCAGTTATGCAACTAATTTGTAAATGATAATTTGTTTACTATGAGCTAATTTGGCAGGTTACTACTACTCACACAGGATAGGTAAACATTTGAGTCAAATAGAGTAGAATTTGCCCTATTTTTCTTTTTTTCAACTTACATGAGTTAAGAACAGAGCTGATTAATATTTTAGTGTTATTTATAAAAATAATTTTAGTAACATCTCTTTAAGAAGTATATCATCTAGGGTACTTACTTCCAATATTGTTCACTGGGAAGCTCCCCTGGCCGATAAACTTCACTTCCATTGATGCAGGTAAAATTGTTGGCGTCTACCCAGCTTTTATTGGCATGGATGATGGTTCCCATTCCTATACTCACATTGCAGTAAGAAACTAAAAAAATATAAAAAGAATGCACACATAAACACATACTTCATTTCAGTAGAGTAATTTCCTGGAATAAAAGTTGTAATGGTAAAATTTTTATATAAATAATATATTTTAAAAGTACTGTCTAAATTATTGGTGAAGGTAGGGTAAAAATTGTACAAATGGAACAAGACATGCACATTCAGCATCTTAAATCAACTAAACTAGGGATGAGTATGAAAATATCTTCCCTTTTAAACTATGATTACATTTATAGTCATAAGAGCTATAAAGTAATTGTTAATAATAATTTCAGTTGGGATTTAGTACTCTAAGGGACTTTTAGTAGGTGAACTTATTTAACCTATATAGAAAATGACACATTTAAATTCCTAAGAAATGTTCAACCTTTATCACTATCCTCTGATATACAAAGGCAACCAAAGTGGTAATAGTCTATAATATTAATGTTCCATTGTTCCAAAGATTAGCAACATATGACATCAGCAATACTCACTGTCTTCTGAAATACACTACCTACTATCAGGAATAGTGCTTTTCTTTTTATCACTTTCTAATGTCTTTTCTCTCTTCTGCCCATAATTCAGGTCTACAAGAAGTACTCCTAGTATTTGTTTAACCTTGCTGCCTGTCCTCAGAAATTAATATTGCTTTAATCAATTTTCAGTTTATACATGGTTTATTATGTTTTTTAAAAGATGTTATTTATTTTTAGAGCAAGGGCAAAGAAGGGAAAGACATATCAATGTGTGAGAGAAACATGGATCAGTTGGCTTTCACATATTCCCAACTAGGGACCTGACCTGCAACCCAGGCATATGCCCTCACTGGGAATTGAACCAGCGACCTTCTGGTTCACAGGCCAGCATTCAATCCATTGAACTACACCACCCATGGTGCTTTATTTTATTTTTATCAGTAACCTATGGCTCACTTAAAACTGCTCCTAGACCTGGCTGGTGTAGCTCAGTGGATTGATCTCTGGCCTGTGAACCAAAGGGTCGCCAGTTTGATTCCCAGTCAGGGCACATGCCTGGGTTGTGGGCCAGGTCCCCAGTTGGGGGGTGCATAAGAGGCAACCACACACTGATGTTTCTCTCCGTCTTTCTCAATCAGATTCCACCTTCCATATATAAATAAATAAAATCTTTTCTTAAACATGCTCCAAATTTGGTTTAAAATTATTTAGTATTTTAATCTTACTATAAAATATAAAATAAGGCAGATTTAATGATGTCTTCAAAAATAAATAAATGAATTTTACCTATAGGTGATCTGCTACAGTTTTGATCTGCCCAATAAGAACAAGTTTTCCATGGTAGTTCACTTTGAAAAGAAGCAAACATGTAGTAGAGACTGTAGGAAATTATGACATTGTAATAGATGGTCACAAAAATGGATATCAGGACCATTGTAATTCCCACACCTGAAAAACAAAACAATTACAATAAAAAACCAACAAGTAAAGTTTCTTTCACTAATTCTTAAAAAATGTTGCATCACAATTTTTACAAAAAGTATTTTAAAATGAGAAGGCTGGGGATAGGTGTAATAAAACAATAAAATTAAATTTAAAAATTTTAAATAAATAAATAAATAAAATGAGAAAACTATTTCAAACAACACCTTTTTTGAGGAGTAGAGAAGCAACAGTAGTGTCTGAATATCTTTATTCTCAAATTTAAGATTATTTTGATGATTGGCTTTCTGATACAGCTTTTCATTTATTAGAAAAAGGTACTAATATCAAAGGCATGTTCATTACTCTTTCTTATGAAGCCTGTAAATTCTTGTGAGAGTGGATACTGTTCTTTAAAAATAATAAAGAGAAAAGCCATTCAAAGGTCATATCCTATTGACTCACTGACCCATACTTAATTTTGATCTATAAACCAACATTTTGACAAATAAAAGATAGACCCTATAAATTAATGTCCTGGAAGGATAGTGTACACCATTTCTACAGTACATGTAAAGGAAATTCAGTAACTCAGTAACAACCTGAATTTCAACTTCCAAAGTTATTTTTTTTAACTCAGTAGTTGAAAATGCTGTTGAACATACCGAACGCAACTCCTATGCTTTAGACTAGCTTTTGAGGTAGTTTCTTTAATATTCCAACACAATACATGGTTCCCATCACTACAAATTTATTTTTGATGATAAATTGAGGCTTTTACAAATAGTTTTCAGTTGCTAGAACACAGTAACTTAGATCTGATTTCCAGATAAAAAGGCTGTTTGATGTTTAATAATAGTCAAGGCATTAAAAACTTCTTTTACCACTGTCTTATTCTGTTAGGAAAAATATTGCGACCTGCCTTTCAATTTTTCTGAATGAGTCATTAAAAGACATTTGCCAAAGCAAGAAGGCAAAAACCACCTGAAGCAGCAAAAGTCAGAGCCATGAAGTGACTACATAGCAGAACCACATGCCAAGAGAACTGAAAAGGTGAAAACAGGAAAAGAATGACACCCTTAAAACCCTTTCTAATAGCTTTCCTTTCCCCCTCCATATCTGCAGCGTGAGACAACCTGAAATGAAAATTAACATTTGATTCCTAAATTCTACAGTGGCACATATGCAGGAAAAAAAGTATTAGCTTCTTTGCCTTTAGCCTGTCCAAATCTTAAACAGTTCTGGCTATTCTGCACAATGAGGACAACTATGTGCATGAATACGCCAGTAAATACAATAGGGAAAACATGTTAATACCAACCTTGAAATAATGGAAGAATTTTCCAAACTGAAATTGGACCTAAGCTAGCAAATTGTCCCAGTGAACACTCTAGGAAGAACAAAGGTAAACCAGCCAATGCTAGCATAATCGAATAAGGGATCAAGAAAGCACCTAGAAAATGAAAAAAAAATGTATTATTATATCCCAAAATCTTGATGGCATTTTGACAACCAGTATAATATTTTGAAAGCATTCTTATATAGTGGAGTCAGTGAGTACTGATTTTAGGCCCCAAATTTACTACTTTCTGAGAGAAATTCCTTGATCCTCTAAACCTTGGATTCCTCATCTATGAAATGGGAATGCCAGGACCATAAGTCCTCACTTGACATCCTTTATAGGTTCCACTACTTTATACAAAACAGTGTATAATAAAACCAATTTTACCAATTTTGCCAATTTTAATAAAACTATTTGATATAAAGAGGTAAGTTCCTATGGCATTTCATCAATGTTATATAACAAAACAACATCAAGCAAAACAACATTATTTAAGTTCTGCCTCTATTTTTTAATGAGGTTGATATGATTGTTAAAAATAATAGCCCATAAAAAGCAATTCAGAGGCTTTGAATGGTCATAGATTTTGAAGTCAGAAAGAACTAGGTTTATATCCTGGTTCTACCATTTACAAGTCAGGTATGTAGCCTCGGGCAATTTACCTAACTTCGGAACTTTGTGTTTTTCATAAATGGGAAGAACAGTGTATACCAACTGTTAAGTGTGTGGTAAGGGTTTAAGTACAGAACCTATGAGAAAACACCTGGCAAAATGGCAGGCACATAGCATATGCTCAAAATTAGTTTCCCTCCTTTCTCCTTTAAAAACAAATGGTCAATTTTTAAGACATAGGGTGCAAATGTTAAATGTGGTTCAGAGTGGAAATCATTGCAGCTGAAGTCATTATTCTCCAAACAGTTATAGGGTCTTCATTCAATTTAATAAGAAATTTATTGTTTTTGTTAGAAGAGCCTAAACTTTTGAGATGCATTTAGAGTTAACTTTCAATTTCATAAGGCCTAATTATCTTACATTTAGATTATCCTGGCCCCTTTTTTATTTTTAAAAAATCTTGTATGTTTTTTCCTGGCCACTATGGATCATAATATTGCTCATTAGAACTTTTATCACATTGTGGGCAAAAGTAGAGACATAATGCTAAACATATTGATCAAGTACTCTAGAAGTCTAAACAAAGTTTAATAAGAAAATGTGGGGATCAGTCGATGAAAATGAGCTTTTGGATTATGTACATTTCATTTCCCATGTTACATTTTTTCTCATATATTTTTCATATTATGATACTGTAACACCACACCTGGAAATTACACTTTTCCAACCCTCAAAATATATTCTAATATAAATAATGAGACAATAAGTACTTGTCATGTAAAAGTTACTAGTGAAGAGAACATAGGGACAAAAATGTTTTTACAGATGTTGCAATATACATACCATCATTACTGTGACATTTTACCCATTATATATTTTTTCATTATTAATAACAATGAATATTGGTAAAAATTTTAATACAATACAGTGGTTGCAAATTCATAATACTATTGACCTAGACCTTAAAGTAGTATAATACTTCTCTTTCATAAACTGTTAAAAAGAATCTACATGTAAAAATGATTCTAGATTTTAGCATATTTTTTATTTTAACTGACTATATTTTTAAAATTGGCTCTATTCACATTTGACAAATTTGTATTTTTAAAATTGGCTCAATTAACATTTAACAAATTTGAATTTTATGTTCATCTTCTACCCTTGGACAAAAAGAAAAAGAAGCAATTGAGAGAGCCTAGATCATCCATTACCCAAATGATGCAATCTTTAAAAACTGAGATCTTGTATAGTATATTAATTATTAGAGGAAATGGTGAAAAAGATAATGGCATATAATAAACTTTTGTTTTGGGCTTTGTTTACAAATTCTCTATTAAACCTAATTTAACATGGTTCCTGAAAATTGATGGCAACTACTGAGTCTACATATGATGTTGAATCACAGGGAATTTCTTACTCCAAACCTAAATACAAGAGGCTGGAAAGGAGCTTGAATGCTTCTCTTCATTATACTGGACCTTAGGACATGGACACCAAAAAGATTGTAATTTCTGAGCCATTTTCCAGTTTAGACTTACACCAGATTATCACAGGAACATATTGTGACTAAATGACATAGGCTCTAGATAGGGGAATTTTTTTGCCACCAACACATAGTTTTTAGTAAACAGAGCTTCTTTCTTAGGTCTCTGAAGGCCATTGTGAATCTTTTAATGCAACCAATTAACAAGGAATATAAGATTGAAATATCACCACACAAAATGCTATTGTACCAAGTAAAATAATTGCCCTTATGTGGCACAGTTTCATTGGTATCCAATTATGAAATAAAGGGCATGTCACCTCTATACTTCTAAGAGAACCTGTAATTACAAGTAAATAAAATATGGTGTAAGTAAAAAGTTGTTTCAACATTACTAAAGAATTATGCAGTTCATTCTGTATCCCTTTGTGTGTCATCTCAGAGTTATTTTCTTCTTACTATTCTAATTGAGCATTCCTTAGTGATTTCTGGGATATAAACAGTATTATTTTGCAGAAATTAAACATCTAGTCTTGAATTAAATTATATTGCATTTTAGAAGGATCTTCTACATAATCAATTCAATTAGGAACACATGTAACTAAATATTGCGGCTTAAAATACTAAACCTTTAATTACTTTTTAATCAACTGCTTCCACATTTAAATTTCAAAAATGCAATGCCTTACTCCATTTACACAAACAATTTACTTGAGTTTCTTATTTGACCTAGAATTTACTGTCCTTTGCTTAGATTCAGCTATATCTTAAGCAAAAACAACAGAGTCTGAACAGATTATTCCAGGAATGTATAAATTAATAAGAAAGAGTCATAGTTGAAGGTTATATAGGATCTCAAATCAGAAACTCAGAAGGGCCAAATATACACCTCTTACCATGCTTATATCTGAGGATTTTGTGAAACTACCTACCTAACTTGAGTTGGCAACTTATAGTCTAATAATAAATGCAGTATGCTTGTTTCCCATCCTCCCACTAACCCAAAACATCATAAACCTTTCCTCAGTTCTTAAAATATCCTCAAAGGCCACCCAACACCCTACTTAAAACTGGGAAGGAAAAGATGTGGGTAGGGGAAAATACCTCCGCCATTGGTGTAGGTCAAATATGGGAATCTCCATACATTCCCCAATCCAACTGCATATCCAACCATAGATAGAAGATAATCCGATTTTTTGGACCAGTTGCCACGGTCCTGATTCTCATCATTTTCACCAACATGGAAATTCTCAGATGAAGCTGTCACTTTCTGGAGAAGGGAAAATATCAACAGCTTGTTTTTCGACTACTAAAAATTCCACAGAAGCATAATTTCACAAATCCATAGTGATAGTGAGAGACAGACAAAGACACAGACGTAGAGAGAACCCAACAGCTGTAGAACCAGAGCAAAGGGGAACACTATCCAAGGTTGGGGAGATTTCTTCTAATGTCTGCTTTTACTTTACAACAGTTACCTCTTGAAATGAGAAAGCCCTGTAGGCAGGTTTGTTTTGTTTTGTTTTGTTTTTTACTACTTCTTCGGGTTAGATTATCCAAATTTTGGTGGAAAATTTAAAAGTGGCACCCAGCATGAAGCGCAAATGGAAGTGCACAAATACGTTTTGAAATACAAAAGTCTTTACGATGAATTAGGTAAAATCCACACTCGTGAAATGGTAGATTTTTGAGAAGTATCGATGATAGATAGCATCCACTGGGAGGGGGGTAGGAAGAAGGAACGAAAGAAGTAAAAGGAAAGGAAAGAGATTCATAGACTCCGAAGGCTGATAGTTTTGGATATTTTGCGTTAAGGGAATTTTAACTTTGCTCTATATCTTGGAAAATAAAATCAGTGCTTCTCTGAAAGCCACAGAATAATATTCAGAGACAATTTCTCCTGCCCCACCAGGTGGAGCAGCTGTCTCTCCACTTCAGAGGAGATAGGTTATCTCCCAGCCTGTTAACCGCTCAGGGGTATGGAGGGTTCCCAGGTCAGATAAGAGCAGTGTATTTCTTCATTTTCCTCCAGCATATGGACAGAGTCAGGAGAGAAGCAGAAAACGGGATTTTCGGGGCACATTCAAGGCAGAAGCTGAGGTGTCTCTGTGTTCTAGCGACCAGAGTAAGAGCTGTTCTATTTTTCCTCTCCTCTGCGAAGATCGTCCGGATCACGGATAGGAAGGTGAACAGAAATGTAGAGAAGTAGTAGCAACAGAAAGCAAAATCTGAGACTTGTCTCCTGTTAAATTTTTTCCTTCCCAAGCCCACCACACCTCCGCAGGTCCCGGACCCCTACCTCCTTTCCTCTGCACTTGAAGAAGCTGGGACACTTCAACTTGTCCATTGTTCAGTAGCTCCTTCTGCTCGCTCCACCTCGTCTCGCAGTCTGGCTGAGCTCCACTCGGTGGCAGGTGCACACTCCCTTGTTGCTACCTGTCAGAATGAGCCAGGGGTGGGACCATTTATGTAGCGAAGTTCTCTCCTCCCACTCTGGGGCAATCTGTCCTGTCAGTTACTGGAAGGGACCAAAGTTAGGTTCTGGGTTTTCCCCCAAGTAAGCTGGCATTTAGCAATTCCCAGCCCAGCCCCAGGAAAGGGCTGGGCTCTGAGAGAGCCGGAGTAGCCTGAGACAGGATGATTGACAGCTTTTGACTCGGAGCCCAGCAGGTGCCTTAGCAATCTCACCTGCTTTCCCAGTTTCCCTGCTTCCTCCTAGCCTCCTCACTTTGGTCTCTGACCTAGGACCAAGTGCTGATCTCCACTGGCACTGGAGGGGGCAAGCATTAGGGTTAGTACCAACTGTGGGGCCCATTCTGTTCCCCAAGATTTTCGTGAATGGACCATACTGCCCTGGACCCTGGAATTATCCAGTTTTGCCTTCACTAGAGAGCACTTGATCCCCTGGGGCTAACACTGCTCCCAGAAAAAAGCTCCTGAATTGGACACCTTGAAAAGTAGCCAACTGAAATAGGATTACTCAGCTGGCTTTGCCTGAAAAGAGCAACTTGGAGCCTATGTCTCAGCCACCTTTCTCAGTCTTCACCACAGCATTGCCGTTTACAGGGATTGCTTTGTGTAGTATTTCAAAGCCAAACAAAAACAAACCACTGAGCAGGTTTATGGGAAACACTAACCCTAACAAAGGGCTCCACTTTTCGAGAAAGGCAAGGCCTAGAAATTAAACCATGAGGAAGCATCTTAGCTTGGTTGAGGGGGAAATTATTATAATGCTTCTTACCAATGTAGCACCTTTTAACCAGAAAACTCAAAGGATTTAAGTACCATCTGCCCAGGTAAAAGATGGTGGCAGTTCTCTGTAACAGTTTAAATTGGGGCATGCGGAGGCATCAACAGAGAGCCAAATTCTATACCTTATGTGCAGCTCACTTGTTCTCCACTGACTGAGGTGAATTTTCCATTTGTAATAGGAATATGTGCTGGGGATACTGGGCAGATAAGGCAAAGGAAAGTTTATGAGGAAAGTGGAAAGGTAGTAAGGAGAAAGTATCAAGAAGTTTCATCAAACTGCCTTGAATATAGCACAATCTGGTGAGAGAAAGAGGGAGAGAGAACCTGTTAGTATGAAATATTACTGATATGAGCTAAAGGCTAAAAGGGGGAATTATTCGCCTATCTTAGACATAGAAGAGAGGAGATGAAGAAAGACTTCTAAATCTTTTTATTTAAAAAATGTGAGCTGTAACCCAAAGGTTGTAGGTTCGATTCCCTGCCAGAGCACATAACCGGGTTACAAGCCAGGTCTCCAGCCAGGTCCGTGGCTGGAGGCAGGTGAAAGGCAACCATACATTGATGTTTCTCTCCCTCTCTGCCTCTCTCCCTTCCTCTCTCTCTGGAAATAATACATAAAATCTTTAATTTAAAAAAATGTGAGCTGTAAAGCAAATCTAATAATATTTGCCAAACTATCAACATTCTATATCAAAGTTCTGTTTGCATGGGGCACTGCAAACAGGTGGTAACCGAGGAAATAGAAAGAGAATAGCAATTTTAGGGATAGATTATTGGAATAGCAAGGCCCTTAAGGGTTGTTGGCATGCAGAGGAAACCACCAGCAATTTTCCCTGCCTGTTAGACAGTAGAGAAATTTCTAGCAACTTTGAGAGTTTAGAGCATTAACTGCATAAAATGTAAGATAGAAGTTATTTTAGAAAATGTATTGTTCACATGTTTGGTTTAGGAGATATTACACCTATTGCCATGCATGGATTTTCATGACATGTCTCCTGTCAACATTTTTAGTGTCATCTTGTGTCCTTCTTTGCCTCAGACTATTAAGCTTGTGTGTCCTTTCCAAGGCATGCACATACATGTTGTTTCTCACTTCTGTGCCTTTATTCATGCTATTTCTTCTGTTGGAAATTCCTGCCATCCTCATTTGGCTAAGAACTACTTACTCATCCTTTATGACTCTCCTTCAGTGTCACCTCCTCCAGGTCTTTGCACAATGGTTTCACCTCTAGTACTGCAGACTGGGTTTAGATGTCTCTCCTCTGTAATCCTAGGTTACCCTACACATGTTTTACAATGTGGGAAACTATTCACTTCCAGTCCTCTGGGCTGCAAGATCTCTGTGGGCTGCACAGCTATTTTTAGCATTCTTATATTGCCACACCTAGCACAAAATCTGACACAGAGTAGGCACTCAGTAAATGCTTAAGAAAATTTGACTCAGAATGGCCATTGAACAACTTTGTGCTCATAAACAGAAAGGGCAACGGGTCTAGAATGCATCGCCAAGATATTATAAAGTACCAAAAGGATGTTTTCTTTGGGGTCTGGCTCATAACTAAGAAACGATTGTGAATTTTTTATTTATTTGGGACTTGAAAAATGTATAGAAATTGAGTGGGCACAAGACAGAGAAAACTTCAAAACTTGTTCACAGGGATATAAGTGAACATGGTGTGGGAGAAAGTGAGAAGACTCTGTTAATTATTGGAGCACTAAGAAATGTTTTGGGAAAGAAAGTGTGGCATTCTTGTGCTTTGACATACAGGCCTAAGCCATGTCCTGATAGGCAATACTAAATAAAGTATTAACTTGGGAACAATACAAAGTATACTCTAGTTATGGGGAAAAACACCTCAAAATTATAATTAATGAACATGATGCACTGAGTTGTGCAATGCTGGGCTTTAAACTATGGGCTATCTCTTCACACACGCCACAGCCATGAATCTGCTCAGCTTGAAAAAAAAAAACAAAAAACAGCATTGACAACAATTTAAAGACTTATTCATAATTGTGATTTTGTCCAGGAAGAAAAGTTAAAAGAAAAATGGGTCCAATAGTTATATTCCAAATCCTTTTCCTTTCTCACTAATAATAAATTTATGTCATTATCCATGGAAATTTCTTTAATTTTGTTTTTAGTCACTAAGAATAAAGTGGACTCATTACATAAAGGTTTCTTTTATTTGGATGTGAAAATTTTGCACAAATTTATTCTAGCCCTGCCCTGAAAAATCCCTATTAATCTTCATCAGCTAAGTCTAAGTAAAGGTCTAAGTAAAGGAACTCCATTAGTCTATCTACAAGAAAATAGTATGTATATATTTAAAAATCATATCATAGTAAATGCGTGTATATAAAATAAGTCTTTAAAGTTTATAGTTTCAAACCCTGGCTGGTGGCTTAGTGGATTGGCACCAGCCTGAGAACCCAAAGGTCACTGGTTTGATTCCCAGTCTGGGCACATAACCAGGTTGCAAGCCAGGTCCCCAGCTGGAGGCGGGTGAAAGGCAACCATACATTAATGTTTCTCTTCCTTTCTTCCTCCCTCACTGCCATTCTCTCTAAAAATAATGAATATAAATAAATAATAAAATTTATGGTTTCAACCCTAGCTGGATGACCCAGTTGGTTGGAGTATCGTACTGTATACCAAAAGGTTGCAGGTTCAATCCCCAGTCAGGGTGCATACACTAAGCAACCAAATGATGTTTCTCTCTCAAACCTCTCTCCCTCTCTCTCTCTCCTCCCTTGTCTCTCTAACATCAATAAACATATCCTCGGTGAACTTTTTTTTTAAGTTTATAGTTTCAGACACTACCTTGTTAAAATATCAGACCCCACTCATAGTCAATTGATAAATGATTTCTTTAAAAATTTTATCTTCAGTTCTGCATACAAGACTTGCTTAGGAAAGGCAATCATGTAGATTTTCTTCCTGGCAGCCAAGAAGGTAATGATTCCCTAAATACATAAAGTAGTAGATGGACTGAGGAAACCCACCCATGACTTTTCTAGAATACTAAAGGGTTACATAACAGAGAACCTTGAAAGAAAATGATAGCTCCTAATGTACAATTTTATACTAGTGTTTTCTAAACAGGAAACGTGAATCTAATAATTTCGTGATTATTTTTTAGCCTACCATATAGCTTTTCTTAAATACAAATAATAGACTTGGCTTGATAAATTTTCACAACCATGATATCACCATGCATGTTCAAGAAACAACATTAACCACAGTCTTGAATTTTAACACCATAAATTACTTTTGCCAGTTTTTGAACTTTTTATATGGAATATTATGACATGTAAATTTTTATATCTGAGTTCTTTTGGTTCAACAATATGTTTTGGAGATGAAACTATACTATAGCATAGACCTATAATTCACCTATTTTCATATTGTATGATATTTCAATATATGCATATACCACAATTTGTTTCCTGATGGGCATTTGGGCTATTTCCAGATTGGGGCTATTTTGAAGAGTACAGTTATGAACTTTGCTGTAAAAGGTCCTCTGCACATATTTCTGTTAGGTGTAGACCTAGCGTGGAATTTCTGGATCATGGTAGAAGTTGCAACACAGGTTTTCAAAGTGATTTTCCAACTTACATTCCTACTAACTCTACCACATACATTTTTAAAGGTCATGTCAAATGGAATGGGCTGTAACAGAAAAGGAATGTGTAAAGAAGGAGATACATGAAAAAAAAGAGAAGAAATAGTTACTGAGCCAGGTATTGTGTTAAGTGCCCTACATTTATGATCTTATTTAATTTTCATAGAACCCCATTTAAAGTAAGAACTATTATAATCATTATTTTATAATTGAAAAGAGATTCTAAAAAGTTAAATGACTTGCTCAAAGTTACACAACTAGTAAATGACAGGTCTAATATTTGAACCCACACTACCTGACTTTAAACACTGCCCTCTCAAACCACTTTATATAAGAACATGTGGATGAGACATTAAAAAATTGTCTGTGGCATTCCTGCTGCATATGTCTTTGTACTCCATCAGCATTAATTATGACATGAAATAATGAGACATAATTTGACTCTCCCTATCCAATAGAACAGTACGCATAGATGAAACTCTATTTAATCTCATCTTCAGTACAATTGAATAAGCTTATCTGTATTCCCTCCCTCAGGAAGCCACAACTTAGACAACATTTGTGCTTCCTTCCCATCTGAGTCTCACATTGTCAATTTGCAAGTGTCACCATCTAGAGATTTTGACCCCGCTGATTCATAGTGAAGACAATCAATCCTGGATGTTGAGGGTGAGGGCTTATTTCAATACTTAGAACTTAAAAACAAAGATAGACACATATTGTTCTCTGATGTGTAACAAACACATGGGATTTGGAGCCTATGGAACACTTAGATGCTTCACTAACCATCCATGCAATGTAGCCTTTTTTTCTCTCTCTCTTTTGGAATATCTTTAACCAAAACAATCCTTTATATAAGAGATATCTGAATTACACTAGGCAATAGCGCTAACGTAGATTTTTTAAACAAACATATTAAGAACTTTCTCTCCCATGACAGAGAGGCTCTTGCTTTAGTACATCAATATTAAATCTTTCTTAGCACCTTGAAACTTTGATTATGTAGCCAATAGAGGCACTCTAAATTGTTAGTAACAATGAATAAATATTTTAATTTGAACTAGTTATTTGGTACCATTGTAATGATGCATTAAAGAAGAGAAATATTGAGTCTTTTCCCTTGATATGTTGGTATTTCTCCTTTTAAAAGCATTGTTTTAAGGCATGCTTACTGTTTGCATTTACCATAATAAACTGTATCAGAGCTATGTGCTGTAGCTCTTAAACAATGGGTTCTTCAGATATCTAAAGAACCTTGGTTTGTATTTTAAGAAGAAACTGGCTGAGAGAGAGGAATAGATGGAGGGTAGACTGCCAAGAAAGGGAAAACAGTTTCATAGGAAGGACTGGGTTAGGCATGATATGTGTGAAGGGAAAGAGAAATAGAAGTAAATAACACAAGGAAAGAATGCTGAGAGGAGGGAAGGAAGTTATAGCAAAAGATTGATGACTAATCTTTTGCTTTCCCACCAAAGGAAATTATTCACCTCAAATGTATGATCCACAGCACAATTGTTCTTGTTACCTATTTAAATAAAAGCAAACATTTCAAAACATTTCATGATGAAACCTGAAATCTACCTAGTAGAGTCCTTGGAGAAGATAAAATCAATTAAAGAATAGTTATGATCATACTTTCTATGTTCTTATGCAGAAATTTTTGATATCTTATTCTAATTTATAAAGATCAAATGAGCCAATGCCATTACTACATATCTTAGAGAGCTAGAAAAAGAAGTGTTATGAACAAAACCACTTATGTGTATAAAGCAGCAATTTTCAACCTTTTTCATCTTATGGCATACATAAACTGATTACTAACATTCTGCAGCACACCAAAAAATATATCACAGTTTTTGCCAATTTGACAAAAAACAAGCATAATTTTGACTCATTCACACCGGACAGCTATTGTCGTGTTGGCTGTTGTCATCTGTTATTTGACAATCTAAGGGAAAAGGTCAGTGCCCCTAACTAGTCAGGTTCTGCATGTTTTAAAAATTCTTGCGGCACACCAGCATGCCTGCAAAGGCACACCAGTTGAAAACTGCTGGTATGAAGTATAGCATTTATCTTTTTTGTTGTTTGGCTGACGTACTTTAACATAAAAGTCATATGCCCTGGAATGTCTAGTATGTAAATAATATGATGGACTCTTTCCTCCTTCACCATGTACAGTGACATTTTAACTTCTTTTGCTAAAACTGACTTCTGGAGGTCTACCTGAGGCTTCCTCCAACTATTCACAGTCCTTGCATTGCTGAATTGACATTAGCAACTGCTTTTTTGTGTTTTATTACTGTCAAATAATATTGTTATCAAACAATATCAGTTACCCTTTGTTTGAGGAGTTGCCATATGCCATGTACTTTGTGAATGTTTTTTTTTTACAACTTTATTTATTTACTTTTAGAGAGACAGGAAAGGGGTAGAAAGAGAGGCGAAAAAAACATCAATGTGTGAGAGATACGTTGATCGGTTGCCCCAGCCAGGAAACAACCCGGTGATCTTTTGGTTTGCAGACCCACACTCAATCCACTGAGCCTCACCAGCCAGGGCTGAATGTTATTTTCAATCCTCACAACAACTCTATCAAACAGGTACTTTTACTATCCCCATTTTCACATATGAGGAAACAGGCACAAAGAAGTGAAATAACTTGTCCAAAGTCATCAGGCCGGAAATTGCAGGTGTGATACTCAAACCCAGTTCTGTTCTGATACAGCCTGAGATTCTCCCAGTAATCATACTATGGGGTTCCTCCTTCCTTACTTAGTCTTCATTGATTATTCTATAACTTCCTTCCCTCCTCTCAGTATTCTTCCCTTGTGTTGTTTACTTCTATTTCTCTTTCCCTTCACACATATCATGCCTAACCCAGTCCTTCCTATGAAATTGTTTTCCCTTTCTTGACAGTCTCCCCTCCATCTATTCCTCCCTCTCAGCCAGTTTCTTCTTAAAATACAAAGCAAGAGTAATTAGTATTCATCACCAATCTGGAAAGATAACACTTTAATACCCGCCAGATATCTCATTTCTCTAAGTAGGGCATCACTTTTGGGATAGCAGTGAAGAGAGGAGGTTACATTCAGTGTATAAGTCAATTGGATCAATTCCATGGACCTTCTACCATCAGGGATCAGTTTATGAAACCAGTACCAAGACTTCTACCAATACCTATGCATGGTTAGGGGGGCTTATAAATAAAATGGAGTTCAACTCTATAATCAGCAATCTTATAGTTATTAACATGAGTGGGTGCAGTAACCAGCCACTGGTGGTGAAGATTTTAGGCTTCCCATGACCATGTTTTCGGGATACTATTGTTTTCAGGCTTAGGAGTGGTGATACACCTGCCTTGTAATTACACTAGACTAGCTAATGCCTGAGTGTGCATTTACAGACTTACTCATTTGTTTAAGTATTTTTGTGTCTAGAAATAATGAGTGCTATATAATTAAGACTCGTGAGGAAATACTATTGAAAAATGCAGGAAAAATGAAAACACAACCTCTTACATAATACTTTTCCATGAAATCATTTTACAATTTGAGTTGCTCATTCCAATGAGGCACACCAAGTAAAATAGGTGCAGTATGTATTAGTCTCATTTGTCTAAATAACTAAGAGAAAAACACACTGCTGTTTCATAACTGTGTGATGCACAAAAAAAAAAAAAATCTGTGGAGCTACACAATGGCAACATCTCATGATACAGGTACTAAATCCCATTGAACGGTGGTGGGTACACACATAACTTTTTTCTAATTACTGCCTTTAACCATGGTGTTTTGAATTGTCATCTAATGACCTTCAAAAACACCTCAGGAGTAAAACTGTCACTATTTGCAGATGACATGATATTATATATACAAAACCATAAGGACTAATCCTCTCCAAAATTTTTAGAATTCACAAATTCAGTAAGGTTGTAGGATAAAAAAATCAACATATACAAATTTGTTGTGTTTCCATACACACAAGAAGATATCACCTCACACCTGTTAGAATGGCTACTATCAAAAGGACAATAAATAATTATTATTAATAAGAATGTGGAGAGAAGAAAACCTTTGTGCACTGTTTGTGAGAATGTAAATTGATACAGCCACTATGGAAAAACAGTATAGATGTTCCTCAAAATATTAGAACTAAAACCACCAAACCACCCATAAATTCCACCTCTGGGTATTTAGTCAAATAAAATGAAAACACTAACTTGAAAGACTATATGCACCCCTATATTTATTTCAGTGTTATTTACAATAACCAAGATATGGAGACAACTTAAGTGTCTACTGATAGATGAAAGGATAATGAAGATGTGTGTATACAAATACAATTGAGTCATAAAAAATGAATGAAATCTTGCCATTTGCAACAACAGAGATGAACCTTGAGGGCATTACACTAAGTCAAATAAATCAAATAGAAAAAGACAAATACCATATGATTTCATTTATATGTGGAATCTAAAAAACAACAAAAATAAAATGCTCATAGATAGAGAGTACGGATTGGTGGTTACCAAAGAGGGGAATGACAAGGGTAGGTGCAATGGAAGAAGGAGGTTAGAAATACAAACATCAAGTTACAAAATGAATAGTTATGGGAATGTAATGTACAAAATGGCAAGTGTAGCTAATAATATTGTATTGTATATTTGAAAGTGGCTAAGGGAGTAGGTCTTAAGTTATTATGACAGAAAAATTGTAACTGAGTGGTGACAGATTTTAACTACATTTATTGTGGTGATCATTTCATAATATATACAAATATCAGATAATTATGTTGTATACTTCAAACTAATATAATGTTATATGTCAATTATATCTCCATTTTTAACTTTTTTATTTTTTAAATATTTTTATTCATTGTGTTTTAGAGGGAAGGGCAGGGAGGGAGGAAGAAAGGGAGAGAAACATTAATGTATGGTTGCCTTTCACCTGCCTCCAGCTAAGGACCTGGCTGGAGACTTGGCTTTGCAACCTGGTTATGTGCACTGGCTGGGAATCAAATCAATTTTTTAAAAGTAAAAAATACACGAAGGTCCTTGCTGGTGGCTCAGTGGAGAGGTGCCAGCCTGCACACCCAAAGGTTGCTGGTTCGATTATCAATCTGGGCACATAACCAAGTTGCAAGCCATGTCTCCAGCCAGGTCCGTAGCTGGAGGCAGGTGAAAGGCAACCATATATTGATGTTTCTCTTCCTCTTTGCCTCCCTCCCTTCCCCTCTCTCTAAAAATAATAAATAAAATCTTAAACACACACACACAAGGAAAACAAAACACTTTAGGCATATCCCACAGATTCGTAGTACCTTTTAGGCATTAAAACGTCCAATTGAGTCTAACCTATTTTAAAACTTCAATTAATTTCCAGTTAACTGTTCGTTTTCTCTATCCCTCCAGTAACAACCAGTCTTCAGCTCAAGGGACTTGGAGTGGTCAGGAAATACAATTATCTCTTTCATTCCTCCCCTCAGAGTTCCTTTCTCCTCTGCCAAGTCTGCCAGGGAAGAGTTCCTGGTCTAATCTGCATTCCATTGTCACTGCTTCCCTGACTATGAATGACTGGTCATCAATGCCTTCTACAAAGCAGGTATTCACGTCATGAGTGCATGTGAGGGCATCTGGAACTGTACGTGTGTGTGACTTTTCTCACTATTCTCTGACATCCAGTTGGAACCTCTTCCAAGTTGGCCTCAGTAGTATACCTTGGAGCCTCTGGCTTCTGGGGACACTATCACCTGGAAACCCTGGGGTACCATACTGGCAAGATGACTCAAGCCTGGCTATCTTTGGTAGCATCTATTTGAACAATGGGAAACACACATGTTTTCTTTGCCAAGTTGGTAGTTCAGGCTGTTCCACCTGACATCTCCTCTCTTTGCCTTGCCACTTCATTTCCATTAAGTTTTCCTGTTGCTCAAAAGTCATAGGGACAAAGCAGATGATCCACTAGATAAGCAGAAGTTAAAACAAACCAAAAAAAAATGTCATAACAGTGTCCTCTTTGGTCCAACCCTGCAATTTCTGACAAGTAGTTATCTTAGTCTTCACCCTTACTTGGTATTGGAACATTTCTCCTCTTCTCCTTAAAGAATTAAGAAGTATAACACTTCCCACTTATAACATTTTGTACTTCACATATATAACATTTTTAGATGTAACTTCTCGTATGATCCTCCTAACACTGTGAAACGGGTAGCCAATATATTACTTTAGGGAAACTGATTCCTAGGCCCATGCTCTTTGCTAAAGCCCCACTCAAACACTGACTACTGGGATTCTGCCTTATACTTGCAACTAAACTGTCATACAAACCTTTGGGATCTCATCAATGAAATCTTCTTGGAAAGGGTTGATTCAAGACAAAGAAGCCTTATTTAGAATCTCATCTGATAACATTAAAGCAAGGTTCTGATGAAGAAGGGCTAGCTAGCATGTATACTACACTAGATGCTATGGGAGGCTACATATAAGGAGCTTGCAGTCTTTCTCAGGAGGGTATTAGAAATGAATAATCAAGTGCTAAATTTTGAGTACAGATTTAAGTGTTCAGATGATCAAAATAGCTGGGGAGAGTTTCAAAGGGGATTTAGGATGTCTTGATGGAAAGGACTAGGGCTTATGGGGCAGGATAACTGGAATTAGGCAAGAATGAGCAGAAAGCAGCATAATACAGGTCTTACTAGAGCAAAAAATTTTGTGTTAGGTAGGAGATGTAGAGGAAATAGTTGACTCATTGCAATGGGATTATCAGACTGCAAGATTCATGGAGGACCTTGAATGGAGGACTGGTGAATGGGACCTTGTGCATTGTGTCTTGAAGGAAGCCTGAAGCATAATACGCTCAATAAATACTTCTTCTTTGCTGAGCCTGAGAATAGAGATGCTTGAATTTGGATTTCACCCTGTAGGTAAGAAGGAGCCTTCAGAGTTACCATCAAAAACAGAATCACTTGAGAATTCTCCAAAGTGCCTTTAAAGTTATTTCAAATTTAATTTTGTATCCAGTTCATCCTACAGCCTTGTTCTACCTAAGGATATCTCAAAGTAGATAAGAGCAAAAGAGCAGTTGGGGCCCATGGAATAAGGCTGAGGAATAACTAAAGTAACACTCATTGTTATTTTTATTTGTATTTTGGCTCATCAGAATCATTTTTTTTAAAGATTTTATTCATTATTTTTAGCAAGAAGGGCAGGGAGGGAGAAAGAAAGGAAGAGAAACATCAATGCATGCTTGCCTTTCACCTGTCTCCAGCTACGGACCTGGCTGGAGACCTACCTGGCTTCAACTGGCTATGTGCCCTGACTGGGAATCGAACCAGTGACCCTTGGGTTTGCAGGCCAATGACAATAGAATCAAATTTTTAAATAATATTTGTGTTGTTTCTTTTGGTTTGAAAACCCAGATTCACATTCATTTGCATAATTGAGAAGACTGCAAATTGGTATAAAGTTCTGGAGGACAATTTGGCAACAAGTATCAAAAATTTGAAGACTAGCCATACCCTTTGACTTGTAACCAAAGGAAACATAAATATGAACAAAAATTTAGCATTGTTGAAAAAACTGACAGCTCCCTGAATAAACATTTTGTGAATGTTTAAGTATATTTTATATTATTTAACCTACAAAATTTTTGTTATAGCATAATGACATACAAAAATTTAAACAGTTACAAAAACAGATTAGAAAAAATTTGGAAGAAATTACGTTAAAACATTAGGGAGAGTTTCTTCAGCTGGTAAGAGTATTAATAATTTATATTTCTAATGATCATGTATATCTTTTATAATCAGAGAAAACTACACTTTCTGAGTTTACTTTTTATATATAGCTTTGATCTTCTCATCCCTTTTGCACAGGCCAAAATAAAAGGAGACAGTGAAGTGGAAATGACAATAAATTCAAAGCAATCGAGGAACATACCAGTAGGCATTTATGACTATGCTAAGGTACACTAAGCCCATTCCCAGAGTGGTCCTGCAAATTGCTCTCTTATCTTAATACCCTTTCCCCAATGTTGTCATCCATGTAAATAACCACAGGAAAAAAACATGAAGACTGGCCCTTGCTGGTGTGGCTCAGTAGGTTGGAGCATTATCTCATAAACCAAAAAGGTTTGCAGGTTGCATGTAATGCCTGGGTAGCAGAAGGGGCGATGATTCTTTTCTGAACCCCATGTCCTGTGGCCCAGTATTTCCTCTTTCCTTCTCTCTTGCTGCCCTCCTCTACATCATGTCATCTGCTCACACATGCTCAGTCAGCCAGTTGGAGTGTAAAGCTACTTACAGCATGGCAATGTCATGGCATAAACTATGCACCAATTAGGTAAATTGTAGATAGACATACTTATTATTTAAATTAGCTAGATGCAGCTTACTTGTTAATTAAACCCTTGAAGAGGCTGTTGCTCTAGAGTTTTCCAATGTTGGATGGCTCACTAATTTGGCTCTATTCTTTTCTGACAAAGCAGCAGGCCCACCCCTCAGGGCTGAAATAAGATGGCACATCCTTTAAGTCCTCCAAAACTATAAAGCATATAGTATTTATTTTACATACTGATTATAAAAGTAATACTTTTTGTTTAAAAAAACCACAAAATAAGAAAAGTATTAAGTAAAAACAAAAGTCATATTTAATACCTCCACCTAGATGCAACCGCTGTTTGGGGGAAATTCGATGTATACGTGTAATTGTATCTCCACATATGTATTTAATATTAAAAAAATAAAACCAGTTTAATGTTGTAAAATAATTGTTAGATTCTATTTTTTGCACTTAGTATTATATTTGGGCATTTCCTTATGTCAACATCTTTTAAAATGGCTGCATAAAATCCTATCACAAGGGTATGACAATATTTTTGGTAACAGTTTTTCAAGTTTTCATTGTTATAAAAGACATTTATATTAAAATTTTTATGTATAAATTGATAAGGATTGTTTCTTCAGAATACATTGTTAGAATTATGATTAGAAATCAAACGGAATGATTAGTTTCACACTTAAGACATATTTCTAAATTACCATCCAAAACTATACCAATTTACATTATCATTAGAAGTGTATCAGAGAACAATGGCAATTCTTGGTAAGTGACAACTATAGGCCAATATTTTCACAGTATGGTTTAGAAACCCTAACCCAATCCCAGATAAATAATATCTATTTGCATCCCACAGTTACTGTAATTTACTACCTATAATCAGAATATTCTCTACAGATCTCTATGGATCTTTTTGGGAAATGACTTTTTGATATAATCATGAAATCAGATTAGTGGTTTGTGATCTGATCAATCACTTAGTTACATTTCTCTTCAAGTCTACTTATACTCTAAATCTCACCAGAATGTAATTAAAATTACAGGACAAATATCCATGTGAAAATTCTTTACTAGCTGATAATAGGATTTCAGATGGTCAAACGGGTCACCAAATAAATGTGAAGCATAATTCCCTGATGTTTTGTGTATTAAGTTTCATTAACTTCAGTCATTTTTTTGTGAAAGTCATTTGGGAAAAGACTAATAAATCTTGAGTGGTAACATATGACAGGCAGTGTGTGCTTCTCATTTTATATGCATAATCTTCACAAGGCTTTAGGTGAAATTTTCAGAATGCTGTTTTATTAGTGGGGAAACTGATGCATAGAAACTAAGTAACTCTAGCTACTCTATCCAGGAGAAAATGACAGTCACAAATAAGACCCAGGTCTATCTGATACCACAGCAAGTGTTCTTGCTGAGTATTTTGGTCAAGATGATGCAGTAGGTAAATGTAGTACTTGAATCATCACACTAACACTTCAAAATTACAGCTAAACTACAGAACAACCATCATTCAGAACTGCCTGATGGAGGGCAACAGGGAAAAAATTGGACAACTGTAATAGAATAACAATAGAAAAAGAAAATTTTTAAAAACTGTCTGAAATAGAAATCTGACAACTAGGAATTAAGAGAAGCCACATGGAGACAGAAAGGAGGTAGAGGAAATGAGAAAGAAAAAGTGGACGAACACACACACACACACACACACACACACACACACACACATGTGCGTGTAGCAGTTTAAAATTGGGAGGGATATCTTGGCTGCAGGGGGCCCTCCTGAGGAGCAAGAGGTCCAGCCCCACACCAGCCCAGGGTTCCAGAGCCAAGAAGAGAAGTCCTATAACTTCTGGGAGTAAAAACCAGTGGGGCTTTTCCACCCACTCCCCCTTCCCCCAGAGCGCAGCTCAGGCAGCACTGCACGGTAGAGCTCCAGGCTCCTGCTCAGCCAGCACAGCTGTAGTCTTCTATCAGCTGCCATCAGGATCACTTACCAGGACCTCATTAGCCACAATGAGATGTTCTCTGATATCTTCAAGATCCGGGAGGTTGCAGGCAGGCTGGAGGTAGAGGGGAAGATGGTCAGTAGGACAGAGGGTCACATTGATGACTCACTTATTGGTGGAGATGCCTCTGCTGAAGGCCCCAAGGGTGAAGGAGCTGAAAGCACAATAATCACTGGTGTTGATATTGTCATGAACCATTATTTGCAGGAAACCAACTTCACAAAAGAAGCCTACAAGTACATCAAAGATTACATGAAATCAATCAAAGGGAAACTTGACGAACAGAGACCAGAAAAAATAAAGCCTTTTATGACAGGGGCTGCAGAACAGATCAAGCACATCCTTGCCTATTTCAAAAACTACCAGTTCTTTATTGGTGAAAACATGAATTCAGATGGCATGGTTGCTCTGCTGGACTAGTGTTATTTTCTTTAAGGATGGCTTAGAAATGGGAAAATGTTAACAATTTGGCAATTTGGATCTATCACCTGTTGTCATAACTGGCTGCTGCTTTTCATCCACACACTGGGACTTGGACAAATGGAACTGATTTTATCTTGAGCTCCTCATTTATTTTTACCTTGATTTATTTGGAGTAGAGGCATTGTTTTTCAAGAAAAAACAATGTCATGTAGGTTAGCTAAAAATAAAATGCATTTAAACTTAATTGAGAGAATGCCTCTTAGTTTAATACATATTTACATCCGTTCTGTATAGTGTTCCTAGAGCCTGGTTATAGACCACTACTACAAAGCCTAAGACTGTCTTCAGATAACTTCTACAGTGAAAATGACTGGGAATGGAATATAAAAAGCAAGGATCTTAATTCTGAGTTGAAGTAAAGTGAAAGACCATGTTTATAAGCAGAGCCAACATTGGAAGTGGATTCCTTAGACATTTTTCATCACCTACAAATGGAAGTAGTTAACTGGAAGAGATTACCAAAATAATAAAAAGACTAACACAGTTGGAAAAAAGTCCAGTGGGGATTGAGGCTGAGAGAGATGGGGGTCTTCCGAATTCCCAAACAATTCCTCTTAAAGGGCCTGCACATGAACTTACTAGAACTCACTGGCTGCCTGACATTCCTAGTGCAAAAAAGAAAGTGGTTTATTTTCAGGTGCTGGCAAATTGGAAGATGGGGGACTATTGTCTTAAACCCCATCTTAACATCTTAGTGCAGGTAGAAATTTTTATAAGGAGGAAGAAGAAAAGCAAAGCAAAGAGATCAATGGAGAAGGTTGAAAAGTTCTCTACATGCAGATGAACACATTCCAGTCCAATAAGAAGGCAAGTGATGGTCTGGTGTGAGTCATCCTGGCTTTATGTCATCTTGGCTCCACAGTTGAATGGCAACATATCTCCCAGAGCTGGGATGCCTGAAGGTTGTAGTCTGTATCTTCTTTTTTTTTTTTTTCAATCCTCATCTGCGAACATGCTTGTTGATTTTAGAGAGAGAGGGATGGAGGGAGAGAATGAAGAAGAGAAGCATCAATGTGAGAAAAAAAACATTGATTGGTTGCCTCTTGCATGATACAACTGGGGATAGAACCTGTAACCCAGGTATGTGCCCTTTCTAGGAATTGATCCCTCGACCTTTGGTGTATGGGATGATCCTCCAACCAACTGAGCTACACTGGCTAGGACCAAAGTCTGTATCTTTTGAAGTTACTTCTTAGGATATTTAAATAAACATGCTGTTTATCTACAAGCTACATGTTAGCCAGAGTCAGCACTTACAGAAACAATGTCAAAAGAATGGTGAGGTGGGTTACAATTCCCCCCTTTTATACTCCCTCTGAGCTCTAGCACTGGGACACCAGTTGGAAAGACACCAGAGACATAGGAAGAGGAACTGATTGTCCAACATCAGAACAAGATCTAAGGGTACAGCTTTCTCTCAGACAAAAGCATGGCAGATGTCACTGTTCCTTTTCTGAGGCTCCCCCAACCCGCTACAGAGCCAGCAGGTAGCACCATATCCAAGTCTCCATCAACCTGGCTCACACTGGTGAGTCACACTGGTGACTCACAGCCTGGTGATTCCCTGAGACCCCACTCCACCCAACTTGTGGGCTCAAGGAAACTGTTTACAGGAGCTTTTCCATACAAATGGCCCCTCTTGATTCATGCTTCAGACTTTCCTAAAACCTCTCATAGAAGCAGCATCTGGCCTCAGCAAGCCCCGTACCTCTAGTTAAGCAGCCCTAGGCCTGACACTAGCAACAGCTGCCTTGGTTCACTTGGCTTCTCCTAGACAACTCCAAGCCCAGTACAAGCAGCAGCCATCTACAGAAGGCTGTGTAGCTTGTTCTAGGTGATCTCAGGCAGAGCATAGGCAGGGGCTGACCTTGGCCTGCACCTCCTAGGGGACTCCAATGCCAGTGAAACCAGTGGACAGCTGTAAACCACACCAGGTTACCACTCTACCACCTCCATCAGCAACACACTCAAGGAGTGGACTGGTGAGCACAAAAGCCCCATGGAAGCAAGTTCTACTCTGTAGAATCAACTCCCACACAGCAGCTCCTCCACTGTAGTTGCAGCCAGTCCTTGAAGCCATTTGGCCTGGGGGTCGGTACCTCCCAGTGACACCAACAATAATCAAGGCTCAACTATTGTACAACAAAACAGCCCATGCAGCAGTGCACCTGAAACACCCACCTTAGATGACTAGGGAGGCTGTGCCACTGATCCCTGCAGGATTGGCAAAAAAAAGATACTCAAAATTATAAATATCGAGGACCTACAACCAAGTTTACTCTGTCCAGCAAAGCTATCATTTAGAGTGGAAGGGCAGAGAAAGTGCTTCCCAGACAAAGTAAAGCTAAAGTAGTTCATCATCACCAAGCCATTATTATATGAAATGTTAAAGGGACCTATTTAAGGAAAAAAAATATAAAAACTATGAACAGTAAAAAGACAAAAAAAAACTCAACTATCACCAACTGAATCTAAAGAACAAAATAAACGAACTAGCAAAACAGGAACAGTCTCATAAATACAGAGAACATTTTGATGGTTACCAGATGAAAGTGTAGGTGAAAAAGGTGAAGAGGTTAAGAAGTACAAATTGGTTGTTACAGAATGGTCATGGGGATGTAAAGTACAGCATAGAAAATATAGTCAATAATATTCTAATAACAATAGTGTCAGATAGGTATGAGATTTATTGGGATGATCACTCAGTTGGTTATCTATTGCCTAATCACTGAGGTGTACATCTGAAACTAAGATAATATTGTATGTCAACTGTAATTGAAAAATAAAACCTAAAAAAAATTTAAGCTCTTTTTACTTCACCCCATTAAATTCTGAAAAGTTAAGTCAAAAGAAGAGATATCACCTCATGATCAATCATTTTTATCTGCTCCCTAATATCTCATTTTATTTTTAATTGCATTTCCAACCAAAACTTGCCACAATGCACTATTATTATCCTAGAAATATTCTGAAGATGAATCAGTAAGTGATTTCAGACCACATTAGAAGCCTAAAAACAGACACCTAATAAAACAACACACCTATATAAAGCATATGACATTAAAGGTGCTTAAGACAGAATCACTTACATCCAGTGACCCAGATTTTAATGTTATCTATCAGTTTATCTGTAGATGGGCATTTTTTAAATTTTTCAATATTGGGAGAGAATATTAATCTTCAGATACTGTCATTGTATCTCTTGCTAATGTGCAAGAGTTCCACACAAATATCTGGGGGCAGAATTTGACTATTTCAAGATACATGTTACTTACATGAGGTCAGAACTAATCTAGCAAAGAAGGGGAGCAGCTTAGACAAGAACCTAGTATAAAGGAACCATGGACATGGACAACAGGTGGGATTGACTTTGGGGGGAGGGGGTGGGTGGGGAGGGGGACAGAGGGGAGCAAGGGGGGGATGGATGTAATACAACAACAATAAAATTAAAAGAAAAAAAAAAAAAAGAACTAATCTAATGTATGAATCAACTTCTTTAAGAGCATTCCCCTCCTTCCCCTTCCCTTAAAAGGAATGGCTTGCTTTTTGATTGCTTGTTTATTGTTTATTGGAATAAACTATTAGCCCCTTACATAAGAACCCTATAAATATTTAGGAAAGAAGCTTTGAGACAATTCTTTTTATCCACAGGAGCCAACATGACTACATTAAAGCTGCTGGGATTTTATAAGATATCAGCTTAGTTACAGAACTGGTATTGTCCTAGATAAGCTTCATGCAACAAGCCTTGTAAGGCAATTTATGACTATTTCTCCAAGTCACAGTTTCTCAAGCTCAATACTATTAACATTTAAGGCCTTATCTTTATAGGATATTCTGCAGTATCCCCGGTTTTACCTAGTAGGTGCCAGAAGTAACACCCCTTCCAAAGTTGAAACTAAAAGAAATGTCCCCAGACACTGGAAAATGTGCCTCAGGGAGAGGTAGTTGATAAATTCTCAGCCAGTTGAAAACTACTTATCTCAATAAAGTATCCATAACTCTTTTGTAGTGAGGTGCTGCTTCCAGTTTCCACTCAAATCTTGTGAATAATGTAAAGAAGAAAGAAATGGCTATAGTAAGGAAAGTCACTGAGTGGGGCAGAGATGTTTTAAATGTTATGGTATATCTGTAAATGGATATAAGGTTAACCTCTCCCTTAAGAAACTATTTTAAAGAAGAATCATAAATGTGTATTCGCATTATTAGGTAGCACATATATATGAGAAATATATTGGAATGGTTAAGAAGTTAGCCTCTACAATTATAAGCATTTTCATATAAATCTCAGCTCTGCTACTTGCTAAACTTTGGATAAGTTTAAAGGTTCTGTATTTCACTGTCCTCATTTTTTAAATGGGGACAATGATACATATAGTACTTGTTTTACTGGATTGTTGTGATGATTCAATAACACAGTGTAAATAAAGCACCCTCAAAAGATAGCTTCCTTTATGTAAACAACAAAAAACTATTGGAAACCTGTTTGATTACTATTTCCCCCTACCTTAATGTTTTGATTTTGGAAATACAAAAAAACAAACAAAAAAAAACAAACAAATGAAGCAAAGTGGTACTACATTGATTATTATGCGATGAACCATAGAAACTTTCCTGAACGATCTTTCTGATAATCTTTCTGTCTTAATGGACTTTAGCTCTCTTATTTCTAACAAGAGCACGAGTTCCTCAATTTTTAAATGTATTCGTGGTTATCAAAAATTAGTCTTGGACACTGGTGGAACCCTCTGAAGCTACACCAAGGATCTGTACTTCATATGCACCCATGCACCCAGAACAAGTGAGCCCCAGCCACTACAAAAACTATTCAAAACTTGTGAGCTAAAAGACAGTGCCACAAAGGCTGGCTGGCTTTTAGCCAGTCAAATCATGTTAGACCTGTTTGCTTCATGTGTGATTGAGTCGGACTGTGGCAAAGCATTCAAATCATGACGCCAAAACTTTGACCTTTTCCAGATCACTTAGAAAATTTCACCAATTGATCTGAACATCGAAATCTGAGCCCCGATATCTGTCCCTTAAATCACAAATTTAGTATCTCAGGTCGAACTACAAAGTCGGCAGTTTCACATGCACATAGAGATTGAGCAGTCAAAAGTTCTCTTACAAATTTCCTCTATATGTTTCGGCCTCTTGTTTTTAAGTCTCTCTTATTAAAGTACCAAGTCTAAGATCCCTTAAGGGACATGAGAGTAATGTGAAAAAATGCTCTATTCCTGTCTTAGATCCCCAAATCACCCTCAAGTGTCAGTGTCAATATTAACTCAACCAAGAATATCAGTACTGCAAGATGAGAAGTGTTGTACCAGCACAGAGGGCATTGACAGTGGGCTCCAACAGAGACCTTGAAATCTGGAAGCTCCTGATGAACGAAGATATTTCTCTATCATTTGCTTCTCTTGCGGGCCTGATTCAAATCTGTTCAACTTCAAGGCACGGTATAGGTCTCTTCGGTTTTACTGAAGGTTTGGACTAAATGTTCATGATGTTCATGTCTTTCTACATTACTTCAATCCCCAAGAAATCAAAGTACAAAACAGAAAATCAAAATCAATACTAATTCCACCCACCAAAATGTAATATTTTAGTATATAAATAATGCCAAAATTTGCTATGTAAATGTGTATTTTAAACTAACAAAGAATCATTTGATGTATTCTGTAAACAAGTGTTTTCTTTATCTATTATGTATTTTTGGAAGTACAACACACTTTCAGAGAAATGCACAAATTATAAGCATATAGTTAGATGATTTTTCACAAATTATAAGCATACAGTTAGATGATTTTTCACAAATTATAAGCATATAGTTAGATGATATCTAATGTAATCATCACCCATGTCAAGAAATAAAATATTATCAGCTTCTGAATGTTTGGTGTTTCCCCCTAGCCATACTACCCATGCCAAAAGTAAAACACATCCTGACTTCTTTCACTGTTCACTACTTTTATGTTTCTGAAGTTGTTATAAAAACAATTATATAGTGTGAACTTATTTTTGTATCTAGATTCCTGCATAACTCATTATAAGATTCATCCACATGGTTGCATGTGGTAATAATCACTCTCCCTTACTAGTGTACAGAAGTTCATTGTGTGAGAATACAAGTTATTTATCCATTCTATAGTTGACGTACATTTGGGACATTTCCAATTCTTCGCTGTTATGAATAGTGCTGCTAAGGATGTTCTTGTACATATCTTGGGTGCATTTATGTTCACATTTCTCTTGTAAATAATTAAAAATTGAATCACTGGGATCATAGACAATTTAGTTTTAGTATAGAATGTCAAGCCATTTTCCAAAGTGGTTGTGTAAGTTTACACTCCTGCTAGCAGTTCATGGGCATCTCAGTTGTTTTACATTCTCATTAAAACTTATTATCCATCTTTTTTCTTTTTATTCATTCAAGTGGTAGATGCATATTTATGTCTCAGCCTGTTTTCAATTTGCAACTCCCTGATGACTAACAATGTTGAGTAGCTTTCCATAAATTCAGTAGACATCCTTGTTTGTGAGGTATCAGGTAAAGTATTTTACACTTTTGTCTATTGGGTTGTCTGTTTTTATTGATGTGTAGGGATTCTTTAGATAGTATTCTGGTTACACCAACTTGGTTGATTACATATATATATTGTAAACATCTCCCAATCTGCAGCTTGTTTTCTCATTTTCTTAATGGGGCTTTTGATTAACACAAATTCTTACTGTCTGATATTCTAGCATCATTTGTTAATTGTGTCATGTGTTCTGTTTAAGAAATTATTGCCCAAAGATAAAAATAAACTCTGCAAGTTTGATTTTTTAAAAAATCCGTGTCTAATGTCAGTATGACATCCTCTTATGTTTTTTTTTCAAGTAACTTTGTTCTGTCATTCACATTTAAATCTATATAACCATATATGTACAAATTAATTTCTGAATACTCTATTCGGTCCCATTGCTCTATTTATCTCATTTTGTGCAAACATCATGCTATCTTAATTATTGTAACTTTATAATGTCTTATTAGACTGTGTCTATCTTCCACGTTTTTCTTCTTGTCTTGATTATCCTTGGCACTTTCATTAAAAATACTTCAGAACTAGCATGTAAATTTTTGAAAGAACACCAATTACAGTTTTAATTGAGAGTACTATGGAAGTTATAGATCAATTTGTAATACTGACTTTTCCAAACTATGTGCATGATGCATATCTCCATTTATTTAAGTCTCTTTGGTATCTTTTGGTGACTTTTTGGGCATTTTACTGTGTGTTTATGTAGCATATATCATTGATTTTTTGAGGTATTTAATGTATTTATGGTATTTTATCATTTGAACCATTTTTTTAAAAGATTTTATTTTATTTTTTTTAGAGAGAGGGGAAGGGAAAGAGGGAGAGAGACATTAATGTATGATTGCCTTTTTCACCCGCCTCCAGCTACAGACCTGGCTGGAGACCTGGCTTGCAACCTTGTTATGTGCCCTGGCTGGGGGAATCAAACCAGCAACCTTTGGGTTTGCAGGCCGGCACCTTATCCACTGTGCCACCAGCCAGGGTTTATTTATGGTATTTTAAATGTTATCTTTACATTTTTCATTTTGTATTATTGTTTCTGGCATATTAACACAATTGTATATTTGATCTCAGAGTCAATTACCTTAATAATTTACTTATTAATTGCAATGGTTTGCTAATAGAGTCTTTTGGATTTTCTACATATACAATCTCACCTGTGAATAATGACTATTTTATTTCTTTCTTTTCAATTCTTACATCATTTTTCCCCTGACTTGATGCATTGATCAGGACCTCTGATGCAAAGATAGGTGGGCATCCTTGTCTCATCCCCAATCTTGGTGTGTACTGGGGAAAGGGCTTTCAAGATTTTATTGTTAAACATGTTTCCTGTAGACTTTTGTAATACACTCTTTATCAGAATAAACAAATTCTCCTCTCTTCCTAGATTACTGCAAGTTTTATGTTTTAATCTTGAATTGATAAAATTAAATGTTTTTCTTTATCTTATGAGATAAAAATATGAATAGCTCATGTAAATTACATTCATTGATATGAAAATGTTAACCCTTAAATTTCCGAAATACAAGGTCTGTCCAGAAGGTATGCAGCCATGTACTATGGAAAACAGAGACATTTATTGAAGAAGATACAAGGTATAAGAAACATTGTACATAGGACAATGATGCCTCAGATCCCTGCAAAGTAGGCACTTTGGGACTTCACATAGTTTTCCCAGTCACCATCAGCTGTCCCATCTTATTCTCCTGAATCTCATCAACAGTCTAAAATCTCTTCCCTTTTGTGTTTTTTTTTTTTTTTTAAGATTTTTATTTATTATTTCCAGTGAGAGAGGAAGGGAGAGAGGGAGAGAAACATCAATGTATGGTTGCCTTTCAACTGCCTCCAGCCACGGACCTGGCTGGAGACCTGGTATCTCTTCCCTTTCAAAGGTGGTTTCAGTTTTGGGAAAAGCCAAAAGTTGCAAGGTGCCAAATATGGGCTGTAGTGGGGCTGCGTCACTTGGGTGAGTTGATGTTAGCCAAAAAACTGTGCATGAGGTGTGATGTATGAACGGGCGTGTTGTTGTGATGAAACTGCCAAACATCAGTTGACCATAGTTGCAGGTTTCTGAGTCATCCAAATAGTTTCTAGGGTGGAATGTTCCAGCTTAATGCAAAATTTGATGCAGATTCATTGGTTCACTCTCAGTCACATGGTGTCTACCACCCCTACTGACTAGGACAGTGAAGTCATCATTGTTCATACCCTCCCTGGTTACCAGATTCATCTCTGTCACACAAACCATTCTTCTATATTAACAAGACCTTTTCCAGACAGACCCCATAAACCTAACCTATTTGGGATATATCTTTTTTAATATAACAATGCATTTTATTTGGTAATATACTAGGATTTCATTATGCAAAATTTAACATGCTGTGACTATCTAGCCATGGCAATAAATATGGGTATATTATGTCAGTTTTTAATTTGAATTTATTTTAAATATTTTATTTATTATTTTTGAAGAGAGGGGCAGGAAGGGAGGCAGAGAGGAAGAGAGACATCAATGAATAGTTGCCTTTCACCCGCCTCCAGCAATGGACCTGACTGGAGACCTGGCTTGCAACCTGATTACGTGCCCTGGCTGGGAATCAAACAAGCGACCTTTGGGTTCGCAGGCCAGAGCCTTATCCACTGTGCTATCTGCCAGGGCCTATTTTTATTTTTTATTTGTTGAATTTACTGGAGTGAAATTGGTTAATAAAATCATATAGATTTTAGGTGTACAATTTTATAATACATCATCTGTATATTGTATAATGTACTCACCACTCTTTATTTTGTTAATTTTAATGCTTGAATTTGTTCCTGTAGTCATGTACCATAATGCAAGTTGTTTTTTAAATTTTGCCATCATAAACAGTGTTGTGCTAAACAATCTTCTGTATACATATTTAACTTGTACTAAGTAGCATTGTCTTCTTGATTTCACTTGAACTCAGCAGTAGCTTTATAAATATCAATTGTCAAAAATCATAACCCAGATTTCCTGGTTGCTTTCTACAGTTCTCTTGAGTAGCAGAAGTTCACTGATATATAACCTTGAGCTTACTATTATTGGCCGAAGCTGAAGGTTGACATTTATTCAAGGGATATAGGGCCCGGAAAGTGAAAAATTCTTAAGTACCTTAGCACTAAAATGACAAATAATTGTGAAAATACTTTTTGAAACAATTGAATGTTATTCCAGGAAGACTTAAATGGGTAATGACAAGAGCAAGACAAATGAAGTCAGAAACACTGGATTCACATACCAGTTACCAGCTGTGTAAGCTTAGGCAAATTAGTGTTTCTTGTATCCCTGAGTTTCTTCATCGAAAAATAGGAATATATTTATATTAGAGAACCATTAGGAGGGTAAAATGAGCTGCTTCTGCTACTGTATCTTTTTTTTAAGATTTCATTTATTATTTGTAGAGACAGTGTGAGGGAGAGAGGCAGGGAGGGAGAGAAACATCAATGTATGGTTGCCTTTCACCTGCCTCCAGCTACAGACCTGGCCGGAGACCTGGCTTGCAACCTGGTTATGTGCCCTGGCTGGGGAATCGAACCAGTGACCTTTGGGTTCACGCGCCGGCCCCTTATCTATTGTGCCACAAGCCAGGGCTGCTACTGTATTTTTTACAGCTTTGGCATTCAGAAAATGAATGTTTCATTAATTTCTCTTTAGTTAAGGTGCATTTTAAAAAGAAAGGAAAGAAAGAATCTAGAAAGAATTTGCAGTTTTTCTTTGAAGAGGCTCTGGAAAAAACCCTCTTCCTACCTTAAAAGAATCTTCCTTCAAATTATAGTACATATAAACAAATGGAATAATCCTATACTTGAAAACTGTTTGGAGAAAATAAATAGTCTACTATTAATAGCATCATTTATTTTACATGATCACTAAAATATTCATGTAAATATCTTCTGTATGTGACTTTTTAACTTGTCAGGCAAGGTTAAAAAGCCAGAGTGAAATTCCAGTTCAGAGATGACTAATTAGAATCAGATTAGGTACATCTTAATTATGAAACTGAGTCACACTCTCAGTCTACACTTTTTTTTAACCATTAAGTCTGCTCTTCTTCTACGAGTACTTTTTAGATTCCACAGATGACATGATATAGTATTTGTCTTTCTTGCATCTTCAAGTCCATCCATGTTGTCACAAATGGTAAGATTTCCTATTTTGTATGGCTAAACAATATTCCATTGTAAATACAGACTACAACTTCCCTATCCATTCATCCATTGATGGACACTTAGGTTGTTTCCATGTCTTAGTTATTGTAAATAATGCTGCAAAGAATATGAGGGAGTAGATACCTTTCTGAGTGAGTGCTTTTGTTTCCTTTGGGTATATTTTCAAAAGTAGAATTACTGGGTCATATAGTAGTCCTATTTCCAACTTCTTGAGGTTTCTCTTTTCTCCTCACCCATTACAGCATTTTTCCTCTTCTGTCTTTCTGACGATCACCAGTCTACAGCTTTTGATCATAAAATTAGCAGAAAACACTTGCATATGATGCACTTGTTAATTATTTAATCTTACTGATACTTATGCCAGAAATACCTTATTTTTAGTGGTAACCACAGTCCCTAAGGTAATATCCAGTGTGCTCATCTTTTTGCACTTTCACTCCTGGTCCTAGTTTTATCATCTGGAGCTACACATGTTAGTGCAAACTTTGTTTATGTGACAATCTGCCAGCTGTTTAAAGTTAGTGTTTATTTCTCAGTGTACTTTACAATAAAAATTATTATATATATCCTGTTTACAGAAGACTTATAAAAGCATGGGTGGAACTCATTTTCAAAAAAATTTCATAATATGATTTCACTCATATGGAATTGAATGAGCAAACTTAACTCACAAGTAAAATAGAGACAGACTCAAAAATACAGGGCAGGCTGACAGTTCTAGAAGGAGAGACTGGGGTGACAGGATTAAGAAAAAAGAAAAAAAACAGAGTAAGAACTTATGAACATGGGCAATAATGTGATGATTGCAAGGGGAGGGAAGAGGGAGGTGGAAGAGGACATAAGGGGAAGAGGATATATTGTGATGAAAAAAATAATTTAAAAAACAACCCATGATATCTTATTCTATAGGATGAGACCATTCCCATGTTTGTGAAATGACCCTAACCAATACTCTTGTAAAATAAGTAGACAAGTTAAAAATAAAATATGACAAAGTTGACCCTTTGCTAATATCTTTTTGTATAATATCAACATTTGAACCTGTACAATTTTTAACTTTCTTTTTTGTTTGTTGTTTCAATTTTTATTTATTATTTATTCTATTTCATTTTTCCCACTTTTTTCCTTTCCCCCACCACAGCCCCACCCTTCTTTCCCCTCCCTAAGTCAACCCTATATTGCTGCCAATGTCCATGGGTTGTGCATTAATGTTCTTCGCTTAATCCTTTCACCATCTTTCATTCCATCCCCCCGCTTCCTTTCTGACAGCTGTCAGTCTGTTTTATGTAATTTTTAATTTCTTAATGTTGACTTATCAAAATGTTGAGCAGATTATTTAGGGAAAGGAGAAATCGGTTATAAATGTCCTTCTCCTTTTTAAAATTTATTTTTAGTGGAGAGTAAAACATAGTCCAGGCTGTAGGAAAACTGCTGAAGTACCATTGATGCTGGAAATTACTCTTCTTGAAGCCAAAAATGTTACAGCTTTAAGATGCCTTTAAAATAACTCATTTAACCTTATTTTACAGATGAGGAAACCTAGCCACAGAGAGAGAAAATTATTTGTTTTTAGGTTGGTCAACCAGTCAGAAGTGGGACTGACTTCCCCATACTAACTTATTGCTGTTCCTATGATCCTTAGGGGCTTTCTGTTGAAGGGAAAAGTAGAGCTGTTGTGAGATCCACAAGAATCCACAAGAGGATTTTCTGTCTTAGTAAAAGAACACCATAGAGCCCTGACTGGTGGCTCTATGAACCCAAAGTCACTGGTTCGATTCCCAACCAGGGCACATAACCAGGTTGCAAGCCAGGTCTCCAGCCAGGTCTGTAGCTGGAAACAGGTGAAAGGCAACCATACATTGATGTTTCTCTCCCCTTCTCCCCCTCTCCCTGCCCTTCTCTCTGGAAATAATGAATAAAATCTTTTAAAAAAGGAAAAGAAAAAGAACACAGTAGCCTGACCTGGCTTAGATGGTCTGGCTTTTGAGACCATCATTATCTACCGAACTCAGAAGCAATGTAACTTGGCTTCAGGATACCTGGGTTAAGAATTTTAAGGGAGAAAAGAGTTAGTGAACTTCCATCTCACCAGTTAAGCCTGACTACAGTGTTAACTCACCCATGCTTCTCATTGCAAGGTTGCCTGGGGTATGACAAACCACTTTCCCAGTGAATACATTAACAGATATATTGATTATTCGCTTTCTGCACTAACATTCCAAATCTATTAAACTCCCTTCTCACACAATGGGGTTGCACTGGTGGTAGCTGTGTTCCTTTGTGACTTCAGCTCTTGCTTGGCACTCCTCAACCCCTTCTACAGATATCAGCTCTCCAAGGCTTAAGGCTGAGAGCATCCCATTATTGCCAGTCTCTGGGCACCTCATCATTTCCTCTTGGTTCTCTTAAATCCTGCCAACACTTCTGTAAATATTCCTTTCATTAAATGATATTCAGAATCCAAGTTGAGTGCATATCCCATTTCTTGGTGGTATCCTGGCTGATACATAACCTTTCTGCATCATTCTTAAACAATACCTCTAATTGCATTGAGGTCTTAAGTTGCATAACTTAGGAAGATAAAAACAGGCACACTGTGCCCCACAGAGAGCTGGCCTCTCAAGATTCCATCTTTGGAGATCACTAGCTATTCCTATGTATATTTTAATCCACAGTATATTGCTTTCTGACAGAAAATAAACATTAAGTATTTGCTTTATAAACATAGATAGCAAATCTGTAAAGAGCTGAGAGAACCAGTTTGCACATTATAACAATAGACTTGCATCTTAGTAAGGCTTGAATACAATTCAACAATGTCAATGTCTTATGCAAAACTCATTAAAGGAAAATGCATCTGTGTAGCTACTTCCATCAGGAATTATTTTTTAGATGGTAGCTTACAAACTGTTTTATTTTTTTAATGAAAAATTCTATAGTATTCCCTAAAGCTGGCCCTGCTTCTCCGGGAACTCTGGTGTATCTCCAACATGCTTTAGTATCATGGAAAAAAATAAGAGAAGAGGCCTGAGCATGAATCCAAAGTTCACCAAGACCAAGGATAGTATAATTTACTCTTTCTGGACATTGGGGACTTAATACAGCGATTTTGCCACAAAATATATTATTACATATTAATTTATTTTGAGCTAAGTCAACAACTACACACACATACAAACGTATGTCCACTGAGTTCCATTGGGGATCCTATACACTCTCCTTCTCTACTTGGAAGCTTTTTTTTAGTGGCATGTATCTGTGAAAAGTTCATGTCACACATTCATAGAATTTCTGATCTGGGTATTAAATATCATGGAGATGAGCCTCCTAGTTAATGCATAGACAAAAAATATATATATCAGTCCTAACAACCTACACACCTGGTAGTTGCTCCAAATCTTCCTCATGGGTTTTCTTCCAAACCATTGTAACAGGCTCTTAACTCATAATCACTTTCCTATGTTTAACACACACACACACACACACACACACACACACACACACACACACACAAAACCTTTGATAACTTGCCATTGAAAATAAAGTTCAAGTCCCATGCAAGTTCCTTCACAATCTAGCCCCTTCCAACATCTTCAGACTCTTCTCTCCCATTTCTCCCATTGCAATTCTGGAATCCAGCCACACATAGTGTTCTCACCCCTCTGGGTTATGACTCATACTAGGCTTTCTATCTCTCTATTCTTCCCCTTTCTGACCTAATTGCTATCTTCAGATTTAAGCTTAGATATCACCTCTTCCAGGAATCTTTTCCTAATACCCCAAGTTTAAGTTAGGTAACTGTTTAATATGCTTTTATACTTTTCTACAAGTTCTTTTTTTTTTTTCAGTGATTATTATAGCCTAATGTAAACCTCTATTTGTCTGTCTCCCCCACTAAACTAGAAGTTCCTCAAGAATAAGAACCTAGGTTTTTTATTAAATGTCAAGCTTTAAGCACAGTGCATATTAAAGCAATGTCCTGATTTAATGTATGATTGTTATTTAATGTGTAGCCCCAAGACTCTATTCAGTTTCTTCACAGCCTGCCCTACAGGGTTAGCCCTTTCCCTTACTAGTCATTAACCCCTGAGGCAGCCAGAAACTGGCCATGCCTTGACTAAGGTTCACGAGGTATGGGTTTCTGTTAAGCTAGCTAAAGATAACATCTTGATTTAAGTCCTGTTTCAGCTCTTGGGCCCTAAGGTGGAACCAACCCCCTGGCTACTTTGTCATGAGACCAGACAGAGACACACCAGAAAAGATCTTAGAGCTGTCCTTTCATCAATCACCTTCCAACACAAGCCTAAATCCTTACTCCATGGTGTCTTGTGATTTCCTTTATATCATCTGTAACCTACAGGCCATCAGGGAGTTCACGCCTTATATAACCTACAGGCCATTAGGGAGTTCAGGCCTTTGAGCATTGGCTCACCATTCTTCTAAGTAATGTCATTCACAATAAAATAGCCAATCTTTCTCCACTGCAATTGTCAGTGTTTAGTTTAGCTCTGTAAGCCCTGAGTGGACTAACCCTTTCTGTTAGATAACACATGGCACACAGAAAGAGTGTGATAAATGTTTATTAAATTAAAGGGGTAAATCTGCCTGCCCTCTAGAGACACATAGACCCATTCTTAAGTCAATGCAATAAGTTTTAGGGCAGCATCCTTGAGAAGAGCTCTTACCCCCAATTCCAAGTCATCTCTGTTCCCTCCAAATACCAAGGTAGTTTTGAGCCAATGCGTAGTGTGTTCTTGATGGCTTCAGACAAAACTAATACTACAGATACATCTCCAGGTGGGAGAATTCTTTCCTTTTTAATTTAATTTCATTGTTGTTGTATTACATTCACCCCCTTTTTGCTCCCCTCTGTCCCCCTCCCCTGCCACCCATTCCCCCCAAAGTCAATCCCCAGGTGGGAGAATTCTCATTGATAATTTTTTTACAGGATTGGAGGTTCTTATGCCAACAGGCTGGAAGACATAAGACTTTAACTCTAAATACAGACAAAACTGATTAATGTTTTCCTCTCACCAGGGTTTTCTTAAGTAAAACAGTAAAGCAACTAAAATTTCCTAAGAGTACTCTCCAGAATGGAATTTAGGTGTATTCAATCAGCCTCAGGCAATCTTCAGCCATGTAGAAATAGACAAGGTGGTTTCCCTGTGCAAAGGCATTCACCATAATGTAGGAAAACATTGTCATTCTATGATGGCTGACTTAAGATAATTCAGATTAATAAAAGGACAGAGGCATCATGTGACCTTTAAAAATATTACATAGATAGTAAGTACAACAAAGATCAGTTGATAAAACAAAGTTGCCTGCAGCAGTTACGATGTGTTGGACATTGTACTAAACTGAGAGGCATGCAACATAAATAAGACACAATTTGTGCAACAATGAATAAGACTATAGTCCATGCCCTCATGCTCTTACAAGTATTTTAAAGTAGTAGACAATAGAACAATCCTAATTGTTTCCACTATCTCTTTAACCTCATGTTCTACCTTTCTCCACCGTTCTTACTTCAATCCAGCCCACTGGGATGGCCTGCTGCACTTCTGGGTCTTTATACTTGCTATTTCTTCTCTTTATAATGTTCATCCCCAGGTATCCCTATGGTTCACTCCCTCACTTCCTTCAGGACTTTGTTCAAATATCACAATAACAGAGAGGCCTATCTATAACCACCTGATAGGAAAAAAATCCATAGCTCTCTAGGGTTTTGTCCACAATGTTTATCGCGCCTTATGAAATTCTATTTATTTGATGTTTAATTGTTTATTACCTGCCTCCTCCAACTACAATGTAAACAGCATGAAGTGGATAGTTGGTGTTTTTTATTTACTTTTGTCATTGGCACTAATAGTAGTACTTAGCATCAAATAGGAATTCCATATTTGTTTAACAAATTATATGGTCTAGTTTTTCTAGAAAATATGCTAGGCAATTTAGATGTTTGAACACATTTAATTTACTCCTTACCACCATTCTATGAAGGAAGTACCAGTCTTTTTATTTTCAAGATGAAGGAACTAAAGCACAGAGGTTAATTGGGTGCCTAATCCCTGGTAATGAGCAAAGGCTTCATGACCCACTTAGATTTTGACCTGGGCCCTGAAGGGTTGGTAGTGTTTCAAATACATCAAATAAGCCCTGGGATGGTGGCACAGTGGATGGGCACTGGCTTGTGAACCCAAAGGTCACTGGTTCAATTCCCAGCCAGGGCACATAACCAGGTTGCAGCCAGGTCTCCAACCAGATCTGTAGCTGGGCAGGTGAAAGGCAACCATAAATTGATGTTTCTCTCCCTCTCTACCTCTCTCACTCCCCCTCTCTCTAAAATTAATAATAAAAAATCTTCAAACACATCAAATGAATGTATCAAAATAGCCCAATGTCCATTAATCAAGGAATGAATAAACAGGTTGTACTGCTCAGCAATAAAAGAACTGATTACTATAGATACAATAAGATACGTAAATCTAGTAGACACTTTTTTGAGAGAAAGAAACCTGACAAAACAGAGTGCAAACCATATGGTTGCAATTACATGAAGTCCAAGAACAGGTAAAACTAACTTATATTGTTAGAAATCCAAAAATGGTTTCTGGGAGGGGGAAAACTAATTGGAGAGGGGCACAGAAGAATTTTCTGGAGTAACAAAAAAGTGTTCTTATTTGAGAGGATAGTTATACAAATGTCTAGAATTTTCAAAATGCATAAATGGAACATTCACATTTCTTTATTTCATTATGTTAATTATACCTTTTAAAAGTTTAGTACAGCCCTGGCTGGTAGCACAGTGAATAAGGTGCCGGCCTGCAAACCCAAAGGTTGCTGGTTCAATTCCCCAGCCAGGGCACATAACTAGGTTGCAAGCCAGGTCTCCAGCCAGGTCCTTGGCTGGAGGCAGGTGACAGGCAACCATACATTGACGTTTCTCTCCCTCTCTGTCTCTCTCCCTTCCTCTCTCTCTGGAAATAATAAAAAAATTAAAAAAATTAAAAAAAAATAAAAGTTTAGCACAAACACAGAGGATATCTTTCAAAGAAAAAAACCTGAGCAAGGGCTGAGAAGCAAGTTTTGTGGATCAAATTTAGGAAACAAATAATAGTGCACTTAATTCTCTATCCCAGCTGCACTTGGGAAGCCATTCCAAATACAGATGCCAGTGCCAATCCAGATATGTCAGTTTAATTGGTTTGTGGTAAGCCCCAAGCATCAGTATTTTTCTAAGCTCTCCAAACAGTTCTCATATGAAGTCAGATATAAGAAGCAGGAGCTGAGAGCATAGATGATGTAAAAGAGACAAATTGTGAATGTCCTGGACAACATGCTAAGGAGCTTCAGTTTACTTAAATGAGGAGGCAGATACACTAAAGGAGAAAATAACCAGTGGTATGAATTAGGATGATTCATGTCACAGCTGTGAGAGTAGACTTAAAGGTGGAGAGGCAAATTAGAAGCCTAGCCCAAAGATACAGGCAAGAGGCAATGTGAGGCAGAACTACTGTGGTGGCTTTGGTTCTGGAAGAGGGAGCAGATACACTTACTTCTTCAGCCATTCAGCCAGTGATTGTTTCATCTACTAAAAAGTATGAAAGAACAGATTATATGGATTGATACATTCATTTATTCAGGTAATAATGTATTTTATTGAACATTAATCTGTTGATTTCTAGAAATAAAGTAAAAAAATTATATATGGTACCTTTATCAGACTTATATTCTAGTGGAAAGTACTCATATTTTAAATGTCAGAGGAATTTTAGCTACATGAGGGAGGGGTTGAAAGAGAGAGAGAAAATCTAAGGATCATTATGGATCAAAAAGGAAGTCAATAGCAGCAAAAATTTCTTTTAGATAAAAAAGGGAAAGAAAGAAGGCAAGAAGTTTGTTTTGTCTTATTTTTTAAAGATTTTATTTATTATTTTCAGAGAGAGGGGAAGGAAAAGAGGCAGAGAAAGAGAGAGATATCAATGCACAGATGCACAGTTGCCTTTCACCTACCTGCCTCCAGCCATGGACCTGGCTAGAGACCTGGCTTGCAACCTGGTTATGTGCCCTGGCTGGGGAATCGAACCAGCGACCTTTGGGTTCACAGGATGGTGCCTTATCCACTGTGTCACCAGCCAGAGCTTGTCTTGTTTTTATTTCTTTGTATTTGCAGTGTTTGTGGCATATCTAGATGGAAATATGTAGTAGATAATGGAAGGCAAGGAGCTGGAGCTTAAGAGAGAAGCCTGGAATAGAAATGGAGATGTTGGAATCTCAAATTAGTGACATTGGTTAATAATGGTCAAAGTATAAAGAAAGATGAGGAACTAAACAAAGACTAAGCTCTCAGAAATGTCCATCTCAATGGTTGCAACAGATAAAGAGCAATAACTAGGAGAGATTGTGGTGAGATGGAAGCCAAGGAGGGGATTAATGATGTAAAATCCTGCAAGGACATTATAACTAGATAAGCCTGTTGAAGTTGAAATTAGGAAGTCATTAACAAAGTTGCTTCACTAGAATGGGTGGGAATAGATTACAGGGAGTAGAAGGACATGCAGCGTCCCTCACCGACGTACCAGCCTCTCTTTCTGGAGGGCCCAAGAAACATTCCAAGGCATGTCTTCCAATTTGCAAAACAGAAAAGTGAATTTAATGAAAAGGGTATACTCCAGCAATGGTATAATATCTGGATTCAAATCCCAACTCTGCCACTTACTAGCTGCATGATCTGAGATTTTTTTACTAATAGAAATAATGCTATGGAGGAGTGGCGTCAGCATAATTGCAGCACAGAAATTTTTACTTAGGCATCTGCTGGCTCCAGTAGCCCGCAGTGACTCCCATGACACCAGGCCTGCATCTGCCAGCTCAGTGGCTCCAGGAAGTTCTTACCACTTTCATAAGGCCCCTGCAATCTCAGGTTTCCAGCCAGATCAGTGGTCAGAGTAGCTCCGGGCAACTTCCTTGGTTCCAAGAGCCTAGAGAGGACCTGTGAACCCAGGCTCCTGGTTCACTCCTGTGTTTGTTTGCTCCCTTAGCTCCAGGCAGCTTTGATGGCCCCAGGTTTATGGCCCAGCCTCATCTGGACTGACATGTGTGGCACCAAATTGCCAGTGGGCTCCTATAAACCCCAACACCAGCCAGATTCTATCACACCTGGTCTCTCCTGGTATATCCCAGCACCAGCCAGCCTGCATGGCTCTAGATGAATCCTGTGGCCTCAGGATTCCAATCAATGCCTGTGAACCCAGGATCCAGTAGGGAACCTCTAAATCCAGGAACTCAGTGGGACCCAGCACCAGACTGAATACCACAGTCCTAGGCTTTTAACACACCTCAGCACCAGGCTGCTCAAGGTATTTTAGCAGCAAGCCTGCTCATGGACACCATCAGACTGCCCACCCAGAATCACTGGACAAGCTGACTGGTGAGGAGCTTTGCCTGCCAAAGCCAACCTGTAAAGATTGGAAGTGATGCCTACATCTTAAAGTACACAGGCAGCAACCCAAGACCACAAGAACTATAAATAATCAGGGAAACATGACACCACAAAAAGAAACTAATAAAAGTCAGTCGGTGGGAAGGAATGGGTATGGGGAGAAGATTATGGTGAATTCTAGTTCCTAAATAGGATTTTTCTTGTAGTTTTTATAAAATATGAGTTCTAAAATTTCCCATTACTTTATTTACTTAGTGAGAAAGAATGACTTCGGGTAATGAAAAAATAAATGTCACTGAAGCCCCCTCTCACCACAGGACCTTTGCACATGCTATTCATTTGGCCTCAGTGCCACCATCCTCACCTAGTTAACTCATTGCCATATTTGAATTTTCATTTTAAATATGGCTTCCCTGGGAAGTCTTCCTTGACATTTCAATAATATGTTTCACAGCGCTATGTGGCACTTTTTTCAGGACTTATTACACTTGCAATTTCAAATCTATTTGTCTCATTCTTTGCTATTTGACACAAAGCAAATACTCAATAGACATTTAGTGAGCAAATTAATGAATGAATGTAATCTTTAGAAAATATGAACTATAACAAATCAATTTGCCTGAGTTTTGAGCAATAAATAAAAAAGGCTTTCCTATATAATAAGAAATTAGCACCCTAGAATTCTTTTTGAGAAATTCATTCAGAATTCATTATGTATGGTTTTTTAATTTATTCATTTTTTGAAAATGGAAGTGAATCTTGGAAACAGGAAAAGTTATCATTTGCCTATTGAGCCTTAGAGAGGCCCCAAATATTAGGAAGGTGGCTACACAAGCAAGGGGTCACCATTTGGGTCACAAACTGAGCCATGTTTTTAAAATGAGACTAATATTCTTATGTGGTTTATAACCTACTGCTGAAGACAATTAGGAAAGTAGTTATACATACACATGATGAAATAGTTCCACCAAGTTGTCCAAGTTCCTGGTGATGTCTTTTAAAAAATTTTTTCTTTTCTTTTTTTGTTAAAGATTTTATTAATTATTTTTAAAGAGAAGGCAAGAGAGAGAGAGGCAGAGAGGGAGAGATACATCAGTGTATGGTTGCCTTTCACCTGCCCCCAGCTAAGGACCTGGCTAGAGAGCTGGCTTGCAACCTGGTTATGTTCCCTGACTAGGAATTGAACCAGCGACCTTACAGTTCATAGCCTGGTGCCTTATCCACTGTGCCACCAGCCAGGGCTAAAATATTACTTTCTTAATGTTACATCTACTATACTTAACTGCTTCATTTGCCACCCAGGAAATAAATAAATGGTGAATATTAGCATGTATGGCAGTTCTCAATATTTTGTTGATGTATTTGGAAATCTATAGTCCCTTCTATATTACCATCATGGATATCATTGTTTCTGATCCCTATATTCTTCAAGCTCCTCTAGGTTAGGGGTGACGATAGGACCAGAGTAATGGTCATAAAGAATGCCTCTGTCTCTGTCCATTCTGTATAAATGATAACTCCCAATCCCCTTCAGATGTCATCCAAATATTTCTGGGAATACACAGATGATATTTCCCAGGTGATCTTTACCTACTTTATGGCATTCATGCTTCCCCTTCCCTCTCCCCTGCTCACTTGCTCTAATTCTCCTTGACCAGGTTATCTTGTTACCACTAATGCCAATAAGTTACAGCCACGCTGCTGAATCTCAGAAAAGGAGTTCCTGATACTGGTGCCAGACAGAGGCACTGCTTCCTGGCCCAGGGTCTACCCATATCTTCATCAAGTCTGCCACTGTCTGCTTTGAAGGGGACTTATGTCGACAAGAGCACTGGCTCAGTTGCTGTTGAAACCACTTGTCTGGTCTTCTGTTTCTGCAGGAGCCACTGGCACCACCACAGGTGACAGAAAGCATTCTCAGCTACCAAGACTGGAATAAAAACAGCCCTTTTAGCTTTTACTCGATGTCATTGCAGCCTCTCAGATAGTCAGGTAGAAGTTCAGATGTTCTGTGCCAGAGGACAACCTGTGTTACAGCGCATGTACTGAGTGGAGAAACCCCCTCCTACGGAACCATGGTGCACAGGTCCTTTTTTTTTTTTTTTAAGATTTTATTCATTATTATTTTTTTAGAGAGAGGGGAAGGAGGAGAGGCAGAGAGGGAAAGAGACATCAATGTATGGTTGCCTTTCACCTGCCTCCAGCTACAGACCTGGCTGGAGACCTGGCTTGCAACCTTGTTATGTGCCCTGGCTGGGACTCGAACCAGTGACATTTGGGTTTGCAGGCCAATGCCTTGTCCACTGTGCCACCAGCCAGGGCCTTGCACTGGTCTTTTAACCAAGCAAAGGTGCCTCTCACTTCTTTTCAGTGAAAGTGCATTCTAACTTCGGGAAGTGATGAATATGTTTATGGCATAGATGGTGGCAATAGTTTCACCAGTGTATGTGTATTTCCAAACTCACCAGGTTGTACACATTAAATATGTACAGCCATTCTGTAGGTCAATCGTACACCAATAAAGTGGTTTAAAAAAAAATAAAGTCCAGGGACAGAGGGGAGCAAAAAGGGGGATGGATGTAATACAACAACAATAATTTTTTTTTTAAATGGAAAAAAAATAAAGTCCATTCTCTCCTCCAGTTTCTTTCAAATAAGTCCCTTGATGGGCCCGTTCTACCAGGCCTGCTGTCCTGCCCAGATGTACATGAATTCTCAGGGTGGGGAGTGTAGGCTTAAGCAAATATTCCTGCTGCACGTCTAGAATTACATAGTGTCACCAAAAAGTTATTTTGGACTTATAGAAGGAGAAGGGAAGGCATACAAAACATATTAAACTATTAACCCTTTAGACATAAAATTTAGTTTGAGGATTAGGTTGTCAATATAAGTTCTGAGGTCAAGGGAAAAAAACAGTTGAGTATTTATAGGTGATAAAATTGAGAAAACAAAATAAATGAAAAGTGTATTTAAATAAATATAAACCTCTCCTTTACTTGTCAGCTTTTACATATTTAATTATACTCATTTATTGTTGAAGAATATAAGTAATTACATTAAATTTGTTATATTGAATAACACTCATTATGATTTTTCTGACATAAAATCTTAAGATACTACTACTAATAATAGCTAATATTTACTTAGCCAGCACCTACTACTCCTAAGCACTGTGATGCATGTATGAATTATTTTTATTTCATTCTTACAAACCTTTGACACAACTTCTATGTTCACTATTATGTTAGATAAGAAAACTGAGCCTTGCAAAAAATAAGTAATCTTTACAGAGATACAAAGCTAGTAAACAAAGAAGCCAGAAATTATACCCAGAAAGACCACAGAACCCATGCTTGTAACAACCTCTCTTTAAAGTTACTGAAAGCTACTGAAGCCTGAGGTGCAAGAACAACAGGTAAAGAGCCATCTAAAGAATAGTATAAATAAACAAACAAAACAGAAACAGACTCACTGATACAGAGAACAGGCTGATTGTTGCCAGAGGAGAGGGGTGTTGGGGTACTGGGTGAAAAAGGATGAAGGGATTCAGAAGTACAGATTGAAAGCTAGACAATAGTCATGGGGATGTAAAGTACAGCGCAGGGAATATAGTCAATAATGTTGTAATAACTATGTATGGTGCCAGGTAGGTACTGGAAATATCAGGGGAAGCACTTTGTAAAGTATTTCAATATATGATTGTCTAACCACTATGTTGTACACCTGAAATGAATACAAAATAATATTGAAAGTAAGCTCTAATTGAAAAATAAAATTAAAAAAGAAAAATGAAAAATAAAGGAAAAAGGAAAAAGGAAAAATACGTTTGTTTCTAATCATGATGAAATTTGTGATATCTCTGCATTAAAATCCTTGCTCTTCGAAGTGTCTACTAACTTCACAGTTTTAAACTCTTCTGAATACTTAGGAAATAAACCTTTAGTTGGGCTATTTGCCATATATCAAGTGGTTGTTTTGAGCTAAATGTACCCAAAGGTGCTTTGGTTACCACTACCAATTGAGAATAGTAAGGAATATATAGAACGTGCAACAACATGGATGGAACTGGAGAGTATTATACTTAGTGAAATAAGCCAGTCAGTGAAAGACAAATACCATATGATCTCACCCATTTCAGTACAATAATGAACAAAACAAACAAACAAGCAAAACAGAACCAGAGACATGACAAGGAACAGACCTTCAATGGACAGAGGGGAGGGAGTGGGGGGAAGAGGGAAAGGGCAAAGAAGGGGAGCAGCTTAGTCAAGGAACTAGCGTGGATGACCCATGGGCATGGACGACAAGTGGGATTGACTGTGGGAGGTGGTGAATGGGAGGGTAAGGAATGGGAGAGCAGGCAGGGGGGAATGGGATGAATGTAATACAACAACAATAAAATTAAATCTAAAAAAGAAGATATAGATCATGTATATGCTGAACTCTCCATGGGCCCAGCATTTAGCCCAGCAACAAAGTAAATACATTTCCAAAGCATTTGAAGTCAATAATTCGGCTCATATTTTTGCTCAGCTCAGCCTAGTCGGCAACTTTCTCATCTGGCTTCTACTTAATCAACAAAACACCTCAGAGGAGGTTTTATGCTTACTTACAACTTAATACCAGTGTATTTTGATTAGGGAACTAATTACAAAGTGAAAAAGCAGAGAGGAGTTGTAAGTGATAACTGATCACACCATTCCAAACCAGCTGGGAGGGAGCTCTTCTAGTGTGTTTCAGGCACCTAGTTATCTGACAGCTACCAGTGTGTTTCTATTGTTATGAAGTCAGAGTTCCTCTTGCTCCTCTGTCTTGGACAGAACAAAAGGGCAAAAATGTAAAACCTCCACTATCTTAAACTTGAACCCTATAACACATGAATTTTTTAATACCCCATTTACTTCTTAAGAGGCACATCCTCGTTTTTGAGTGCTCTTTCCTCCCTGGGAAATCTGTGGTGCCAAAGAAATAGAGCCAGCTCAACACTCCAGCTTTCGTGTTTTCTGTTTGGGTCTATGTCCAAATTAAGTTGCTCTCACATTGCCACAACTTCAGGACCAGGACCAGCCCCAGAAGACTGCACAGAAAGAATAATGGCAGGTAGTCTAAGGTCAAATGAGATAATGTATCGAAACATATTTCAAAAAGTACAAAGTACTTTAAAAAGTAATTTATTTTTGCAATGGACACGCAGATTCTTCCAAATAGCACTCAAGATGTGCTACCTAGCATATATTCATGTTAGATACATTATAAGTCAGACCAGGGAAGAACTTAGGTAAACATGTGTGTACTTAGGTTTTTGCAACTTATTCTGTTACAGAATCGCAGAAAATCAAAGACCAGCTCATTACTGCAGAAACACATTCTGTGGATGAGCAGGATTGACATCATAGTGAATGTTAAAATAAACGCAGAATTACAGACCTCGCCTACTACATGAAAGTTCCAGAAGTACTGCCTAACCTAATGGATACCCTCAGAGACCATCTGTTGTAGTGCTTCTCAGACCTTAAAGTGTATCTGAGTCCTTGTCAAATTCAGTCACTGGCTCCGCAGTAGGTCAGGTATCTCCCATAGGAGTGCCATTCAATATTCAAGAAGGTCTTTTGTGTTAATGAACAACATAGACTTTTTAAAAAGCACCTTCAAGTTTGGACCTGTCTGTGAAGTACTCTTCTTTACTTTCTTCAGCTTTGGAATAAGCTTGCTCTTGGGATGTGCTTGAGAGAAAACACCCAGGGACCATCCATTATGACCAAATTGGGACACACAAATAGGCAAACAGTTGCAATGCACCTCTAAAATACCCCCATTGGTTTTAGATTCTCTAGTCATTTGCTGTATTTATTCATAGTTTTACCAATAGCAATAACAGATCCCAAAGGGGAAGAAATCTGATGTGGGTACTTAGGCAGACCACAGTGCAATCAGCTAACGGACGACAGGCTGGAGCTGAAACCTTTAACTGTGTTACAATTTTTACCATATTCTAACTGTGCTCTTTTCATTTCCTTTATTGTAAACAACCTTGGAAGAATTCCAAAAATATTTTAAAACACTGAATATCAAGGAAAAACATACAATATTAATATCCTCTATTGAATTAAATGCTGACAGGAGGAGCAATTTAAGACCTAACCTTCGAAATTTTAGAATTACATGTTCTCCTCACCCAAGCTGGCCACACAGTCGTTCTGTGTAGGTCAGAGGTCAGTAGAAAAATAAGCCCTAGCTATAATACAAAGATACCTGTAGGCAGCAAGAGAAACCTAGTTAACCAGTTGTCCCTATGATAGCAATACTAGATAACTAAGACTATCAATCACCTAAATTCTCCGTACAAACTAAACAACCTTCAGCAAGTGACATCCACTCATGTGATCGATAGATTGCTTGCCATTTATGAGGGCAACACAAATACACACATCTAAGCAGCCAGCATATATAGATAGCTAAAGATTTTACCATTTTCCAAGATTAATTCATTCTTTATTGTGCTGCTATTGTTGTTATACAGGACAGAGGCAAAGGTAGGTTTACAGTTGTTCATATGGAAAATAATGCAATAATAATGAATAAGAATACAAGAATAAACTCTGTTTTGCATACTTACAGCGGAAAACACACTTTGTCCCACCCTGTACACTAAACGTATACATCATAGCCCACAGTGAAATGAGACAAACCAAGTCTAAAGTTCTCACAGAGATTCAAGACTGAATGTCACCTTCTTGAATATTAGTTCATAACACTTCTTAAAAATTTAAAGATTTCGGTGGGCTTTTAAAATTGTGATTAAAGCAAATGGATCTAAGGGAATTTTTCTAAAAAGAGCTATGAAAATGCTCTAAATTTTATTGTGATTCTGGTTGCATAATTCTTTAATATACTAAAATCCAGTGAATATTATGCCTTAAATGAATGAATTATAAGTTGTGTGAATTATATATCAATAAAGTTATTACTTATTTTTAAATTGTTCTTCAAATATCTTCAATAATTTATGTATACACACAGTGCCACAATTTCAGATTTCTTTTTAAAGAAAAAAAGTCTTTTCTAAACCATATTTTGAAGGTCATTGAATATAAAATATGTCTTATCACTTATTTCATAGGTAATAAAATGTTGAAATTAACTTTGAGAAAACTCATTTGAATGTAAAATCTCTATAGAAATAGATCCCTTAAGATTCCTATCCACAGAAGTAACAAGGTATGAAGTAGCTCAGCTGAACTTAATCCACAGATCAAAGCTTTTAGGCAGAATTTTGAAAGTTATTTCATAGATCTTAGAATCTTGAGGTTGAAGGAACCTCAAAGAAATCTAATCCAATCCTTCCATTTTCCAATGAGAAAACTTTAGGGAGAAAATAGAAAAGTGGCCTATTAAAGGAGATACATAAATTCATGGTTGAATAATACTAGAACACAGGCTTCTAAACTTTCAATCTGAGACTCCTGCTAGGAAGGTGGATCCTGATTAGCAGCACGTAGCTGGAAAGTTTCCATTATGCTATGGTCATAAAATCAAAACAAAGATCTGCTCCCTGCTCAACGTCTCCAGCCTTATATCATATCATTCTTCTCATGCTCACCATTCTCCAGACCCTGTGACTGCCATTCTTTTCCTCTTGCATAATATAGAAGATTTCTTTTAGCAACTTGCTCCCTCTGACCAGAATGCTCTTTCTCCAGATGAATCTTTACATAACTGGCCCTTACCTACCTATTCCACAAATCTGGTTAAGTAACAGTTCTTTATAGAGGACTTTGCTAAATACTCTATTTAAAGTAGCCATTTCCCACCACCAAAAACCAGTCTTTCTCTGTCACAGACAGCACTGGCTTATTTCCTTTACTGGTTGCTATCATCATCATCCTGTTTGTGCTTTTTAAAAATTTACACAGCTTTCCTCCAGTAGACTGTAACTTTTCATAGCAGAGTTCCTGGCACATAGTAAGTGCTTAATGTATATATCAAAGGAACAAATAAATCCCTGCAGTACTTCCTGAGCAGACTCACTATCACCTAGTGACCAAATACTAAAATACCCTATTTTCATTTCCCAGGAACCAATAAAAACCTAGCCAGAATGAGTCATGGGCACAATAGCTTGACCAGGTTGCCCCGTCTAAGGTATCTAGGAATAAAAAACACTCAGAGAGGTAAGCTAAAATCCTTAGAAAACTGAGTTTGATACATGAGTTGATGGGATAAATCCATTGGGCAGAAAGAACATCAAAAATGGGAAACAAAATCAAGAATCAGTAATTGTCCAGAGAAGATGTGTGGTAGTGCCTATGTGAAGGCAGAAAATGGGACTTAATTTTATTGGTTTGGGGGCATTGTGATATGTGAATGGGGAAGACAGAATTGAAGCTAGATGGTCAGGACTAAAGCGAATCATAATTTTTTTTCAATGCGTGGTTGCCTTTCACCTGCCTCCAGCTACGGACCTGGATGGAGACCTGGCTTGCAACCTGGTTACGTGCCCTGGCTGGGGAATAGAACCAGTGACATTGGGGTTCGCAGGCCAGTGCCTTATCCACAGTGCTACCAGCCAGGGCTTGAATCATAATTTTAAAAGATTCATTTCCCTTCCAACTCCCACAGTAGCTTGATTGGCAGTATGAAATTCTGTTCAAGTTATGGACACCAGCAAGGGACACTCACTCCTTACTTCTGGCAGCAGTTTGATTATAAAAGCTCCATAGGAGAGATACCGTATTTAATTCATCACTGCCCCTGGCACTGTGTCATGCACACAGTAGATGATGAATAAATATTTGCTAATTGAATAAATAATTCAATGAATGGACTGCTGTTGAGCAGTAAAAAACAAGGCAATCCTCTTTAAATGTGCATGGGAAAGATGCACAGTATAAGTTGATTCAATCTTTGGAAAGATTTTTCCTTCTTTAAAGGTCAAATTATATTCTAGTATATTTGGACACTATGCTGGCTGTGACTCACTCCTTGGCCCACACCATCTTTGGGTATCTACCCTCCTTTTCCATTGGAGCCTCTTTGAATCTTTCTATCCAGTTTTCTAAAAGGGTGTGGGACTTCCTCACGCAAAAGTATTTTGCTTCCTGGAGAGGCAAAGAGAACTATATATAAATGATCCATAGAGTTAACTAAGCTTTGAAAATAAGCACTAGCTGTCCTTAAGCACAGTGAATAACAAATTTGAAATAACACATAGCCCTTTAAGGCCTGTCTGTTTTATAATGATGAATATATATTCCCTCCTCACCAACCCTCCCTCCCTCAGTTCCTCCAGTCCTACTTTCCTCCCTCCCTCTCTCCTTCACAATTCTGAGGCTCTGAATTAGACATCTAACAAAACATTACTATCTCTTGGAAATAGTAAGAGTTAGATTGTTTTTACTTACTCCCAGCATGGGAGAAGTATGAAACTACTTATTTTGATCTTTTTACTTAAGATAAATCAGGTGTGATGCTCTTCTTTTCCTGTACACAAACAAACTTTTGGAATAAATTCAAAAGGACTAACAACTCACACTGGTTGCAGACACAGCTGGAGAAGCCCTGAAGGCCTTGAGGTCCATTAAAAAGAGCAGTCCCCTGGGAGGAATGGTGTGGAGAGGTATGCCAGCATGGGAGGAATGGGAATGAGAGATAATATACAGGGTGCCTGCCATCAATTGGGAAAATTTTAGGAAAATAAACAGCATTCCACAAAAGTGTTATATTTTGAAATAAATGTATCCTTACATGTAAATACATAAACATAGTCATTATTTTTTTAATTGTTAAAAAAAAGTCTCCATTTGCTGCAATAATAGACTCAATTCAACTTTGGAATCTTGAGCACACTTCATTCACTTTTCTTTATCCATCCATGGACATCATCATGTTTTCAATATTAGCTTTAACAGCCTCTTTATTGGAATGAGGTTGTTTATTAACTTCTCTCTCACAAACGCTGCATACATAATAGTCTAAAGGATTTGCATCTGGTGAACTAGGGGGCCAGATTTTCTCTGACCAGCATTCAGGAACATTGACACTGAGACATTCTTGCACCTTTTTGGCATTATGTGTTGGTGCACCATCTTGCTGGAAGATAAAATGATGTCCATTTGCGACTTGCTTCATACACGGTACAACTACTTCTCTCAAAACATCAAGGTAAACATCCTGGATCTACCTTGATGATCTCCTGGATTCTGTGTACAGTATCTGGACTGGTCAATCCTTGCATACCGTATGTGTTTTCCTTGTTGGTGTGGTGACATTGGGATCAGCATCATACACCTTCTTCACGTTGTCAACTGTACACGAAGGGATGTTATTGAAGTCTGCAATTTCCTTAGCAGTTCTCCCTGCACACAGTCCAGAAATTACGGTTGCTCTAATATCATATTCCATCAACATGACTTGCTCTCAGAATTTAATACTTTATATCTGAAACAATGATGTTAAATCATAATGTTAGAAACACTGTTTTTCAAAATTAATAAGCATATGAATTAAGGAGATGCAAAGTTATTGCCAATGTATCACAAGCACCCTGTATATTTATTGAGCAGCTACTATGAGGAAATTTCACATGTGTTATGACACTTAATCTTCACAAATGCTCAATGCTGTGGTTATCACTTATTTCCATTTTATAGACGAGAAACTGATGTTAAAAAAAAGTTCACTGACTTGATTCCCCAGCCAGGGCACGTAACCAGGTTGCAAGCCAGGTCTCCAGCCAGGTCTGTACCTGGAGGCAGGTGAAAGGCAACCATACATTGATGTCTCTCTCCATCTCTGCTTCTCTCCCTTCCTCTATCTCTGAAAATAATAAATAAAATCTTTTTTAAAAAAAGTTCATGTGGGACTCTGGTTTTCCACCAAGATGAAATAACAAGAGTGGGAGAGGTTTACCTCCCCACTTAACCTCTAGAACAAAAATAAACAAAATACATGAAGAAACAGTTTTTAAAACAATATCAGTCAATGAAGGGCAGTGATAACTATGAGATAAGAATCAAATATAGTGAACCCTGTGATTGTCCCAACTATCTTAATCTATTTTCTGAGCTATGGCATAGAGAGACGGAATCGAGGCAAAGGCAATAGACTCCTTGGATGAAACAGATGCAGCTGTAAGTCTTGGGAGACTAATAAAGTTATAGTTTATAGAAGAGACTATAAATGAGGAAAGAGATGCACAGAGAATTCTGGAGACCTGCAGAGGACCAGATCTTGAGTATTCAGCAGAGTAGTTATTAACATGTGTGTGAGGAAACTAACCAATGCTGGGAAAGAGCCATCTAAAAAAAAATTAGAAAAAATAACTCTTTGCTGCTCACACAGGGCTGGGAATAGTACCTGTCCCCACCATCCAGACTGGAAAAACTCATAATTCATGAGCACTGGGCAGAGTACACAGAAGGGTCATTTCTCAGTAGTGGGAAACAAGTAGCCCCAGAATGAGCTAACAAATCATAAAAGTAAGACCCAAAAGGATAAAAATATTTCCAAGTAATTAACTGCATCATAGAACAAGACTCAGGGATATTTATAGAAACACAATAATATGCAGCAGCCATCAAGGTGAAATCACAATGTCTGGTATCAAATCAAAGATTTACAAGCATGCGAAGAGGCAGGAAACATGTTCTGTAATGAGAAAATAAATCAATTGAAATTGACCCATAAATGGCATTTATACTCGAATTAGCAAAGAACATTAAAACATTTTTTCAAGATTTTATTTATTATTCTCAGAGAGAGGGGAAGGGAGGGAAGCAAAGAGGGAGAGAGACATTAACGTATGGTTGCCTTTCACCTGCCTCCAGCCGTGGACCTTGCTGGAGACCTGGCTGGCAATCTGGTTGTGTGCCCTGGCTGGGGATTGAACCAGCAACCTTTGGGTTCCCAGGCTGGCACCTTATCCATTGTGCCACCAGCCAGGGCTAAAACATTTTTATAACTGAACTTTATATGCTCAGAAAGTTAAGTAGAAAAACAGAAGATATTTTAAAAGACCCACATAAAACTTCTAGAGATGAAAACTCCAATGTGTGAAATGAAAAGTACTGTACACTGATGTGGTTAGCAAGATTGTATACTGCAGAAGAAAGATTATTGAAATTAAAGGCACAGCGACAGAAATTATCCAAAGGAAATGAAGTAAAAACAAGAAAAAAAATTAAAAACAAAGCTATGAGATAGATTACTTAGATTAATGTCCATGTATCAAGTCTTAAAAGAAGAGAGAGAAATTAGTGGCAGAGGGAAAAAAGTATTTGAAGAAATATTTCTAAAAAACAATTTCAAAGAGGTGAAAACTATGGATTCACAGATGTAAGAAATGTGATGAACTCCAAGCACAAGAAACAGAAAGGTTTCTTGTATATTATGATCAAATTGCATAAGATCAATGATTAAGAGAAAATCTTAAAAGCAGCCAGAGAAAAAGGACTTGTTATGTACACAGTAACAAAGCAAAAAGAAGAAGGGAGGAGGAGGAGGAAAAGGAGGAGAAGAAGAAATTGTGTTGCAATATCTTTTTAGCATTGAGAGGAACTAAAAAAGTATCTTCCTAGAATACTACACCTAACCAGAGTATCTTTGGAAAGGGAAGGCAAATAAAGTACTTTCAGACATTCAAAAAATGAAATTATTTATCGACTGGAGCCCCTCACTACAAGCACAATTAGAGGACCTTCTTTAGACAGAAAGAAAACCATACCCGATGGAAATCTGAATCTACACAAAAGAATGAAGAGCATAGGAAATGGTAAACACAGGGAGTGGGTTATGGGAGGGAGAGAGAGACAGAGAAAGAGAGAGACAGACAGACAGACAGAGACACACACACAGAGAGAAGAGATCTGATAAAGATAATTGTTTAAACAAAAGTAATAATGATGAATTGTGGAATCCAAAACATACATAAAAGTAAAATGCATGTGATAATAACAGAAATGCCAGGAGAGGAGAAATGATGATATACTGTTGTAAGATTTGTATTAATATATGTAAAATATTATAATCTCTTGAAGGAAGACTGTGATAAGTCAAGGATGTAAACCATAAATCCCAAAAATACCACTAAAATAACAAAACAAAGAGTTAATAAGCCAAAAAAAGAGTGATGAAAGTGAACCACAGAAAAAGTATTCAATTGACCAAAAGAGAAAGGCAGAAAAAGGAGGGAAAGGGAAACAAAGAACAGATAGAACCAATACAAAACAAATAAGATGATAGACTCAAATCTGACAATACCAATAATTACATTAAATGTAAATAATCTAACACTCCAATTTAAAGGCAGAGATTGTCAGATTGGATTTGAAAGCACAATCCAACTATAGGCTGCTTACAAGAAACACCTGAAATATAAAAATATATTTAAAATAATTTTAAAGGATCTAAAAAGATAGTTCACAGTAACAAAGTTTAAAAAATAAAACATCAAATGGCTATATTAATGTTAGACAAAATAGATTATAAGACAGAGAGCTTCATTCTTTGCTCAGGGTCACATACCTTATAGCATTCTACTCAGGAGTCAAGCCTTCCTCTGTTTTATTTCAGGGACTATGTTTGGCATCACATTATACCCAGGCACCTTTTGTTAACTGCTTCCTGCAGAAGATTAATTGAACACAGTCAGAAAAAGAACCTCTCTCTCTCTCTTTCTCCCTCCCTCCTTCCCTCTCTCTCTCTCTCTCTCTCTCTCTCTCTCTCTCTCTCTCTCACACACACACACACACACACACACGTACAGAACAGCAGTTAGGAGAGTCAGAGGAGAAATAATCCTGACACTGTTCCTGATTACTTGTATAAGCATGAGTGCATTGTTTGCATTATTTAACCTCTTTGGGCCACAGTGATCTCTTTCATCAAATTAGGATCTTGGATCATACCTTTCCCAAGGACATATGTGCAGCCATTGTCACAGCCAGAATTTGACCCCACTGTAACACCTACCTTCCCAATAGCACAAGGCTTGGCACCAGATACCCACAAGACACCATGCAGGAGGCTGTACTATGTAAAAGGTTCTTAGGAATCCAAAATACTAGGAGATAGGTGGAAGCTCCTGAAGCACTAGAGGGATTCAGGGGTCTGGAGATGAAATTGGAAAAGGCAAAGTTTATGGTCTTGGAAAGGGCCCCTTCTAAATTTGGACTGGGGTGATGCTAAATTCTGCTGTGCAGCGGGCCTTCTCAGCTGGGACAATGACGCATTTGAAGCTCATTTCCTGACTCAGAGCCGATCTCAGACTTGGATCAATGATCTACCAAACCCCTCCAGTCTCAACAGGCATTTAAGAACTAGGCTGAGAATGTTGCAATACACATGGAGAGAATTCAGCCACACATTGAATAACAAACTTGAAATATATCATTGCATCTGACAGGCCACTTGAGCATTTTCTGGATATGTTTACAACAGACATCAGGGATACTCATTCAGCTGAAAACATGTTTGCCTTAAGCACAGACACAGAGATAGTATTTTCAAGGCTTCGCGACAGAAAAGGCTGTTCAAACAAAATATTTTGAAAAGTCATTAGCCCTGCCTAGTGGATTCAAGTTTCCGTTCCAGGGACCATTTTTATTATCGGTTGAACAGTACGCACTTTTGTTTCTTAGTTCTGTGAATAAATTACAATAGCTGTCTTTAAAGTGAGCCTTCCCTTTGTCTATGGCTGCCTTTAGCTCTCTGGCACTGCTTCTCAAAGGTATCTATTGTCACCTATTCCTGCACCTGGGCTTCTTGTCTTCCAACTTTCGTGGAATAAAACAAAGGCAGTCTAATCTTATTTTTACCAGGTTTTCCTGGTATAACTGGGTGATGAGTAGGGAGGAGAAGAAATAAAGTATATATTCATGAGCCACAACTACAAATCATATTAACGTGGAATAATAGCACTGCAAGAAACCTTAGACTTTACCTAATTCAACTATTTTCATTGTGGAGACTAATGCCCAGAGAGGACTTGTCCAGAGTCACATAGTGAGTTTGTAGTTGAGCTAGAACTGAAATTCAGGTTTTATAACATGTTGAAAGTGTATACTGATTTTGTCCAGTTTATCCTCACAAATGATCCTCTGTTTTCACTACCTTTTAGTAATTGTTTCAGTACTGCCCACTTATACAGGCTGAGACAGGTTTGGACAATTAGACAACTATACATACATTGACATCACAACAAAAAACCCACAATTACAAGCAACCTATACTTTATCCCAAAGTTTATTAAGACTGAAGAACTAGGGAGGAGATCCCGAAGTATGAATATCAGTAGGTCAATACAGATCCTATTTTAGAATAAATAAAGACGATCTATTTCAAGATGTATGTACCTCCTTTAACGAGAGCACCACAATTAAAAATTATAATAAAACGAGTGTTTTGGTCTGGTCATACTTCACTTTTCACAATTCAGAATTGATGTGCCCATTTCCCAAAAGAGAGGGTAAAACTAATTGGAAAAGGTAATGCACAAAAAAAATTTTTGTGATTTTATGCTTTATATACATACATATATATTTGTAGCTATGTATATCTCATATTGAGTGAGAAATAACAAACTGAGTGAGGTCTAAAGAACACTGACATTTATATAAATTAAAAATACAGTCACATAAACTTGTATAGGCATTTTACAAAAACATAAATAAAAATGATACATATCAGATGCATTAGAATGGCTGTCTGTGGTAAGGGAAGGAAAATAAAATTGGAGAATGGAGATGAAAATGGAATAAATGAACGACTGAATAACTGAATAAATATATACAAACATAATATGTACATATAAAATACATATAAAAAGCCTGTATAAACAAAGGACCTTTCAGGGACTAGTGTTGATGGTATTCTGTAACTGAAGCATGCGATGAAGTCAACTTTTAGCCTTTGAAGTCTAACAAAACAAATCAAAATAAACAAAAAAAAAAAAAAACCCACACCTTTTTCTGCCTTTCATGCTGTGAAAGAGATCTTGTAAGGAACATCTTACTGTTACTGTTGTATAAAACAGATGACAAGTTTGGGAGATAAAATTGAAATGACTTGTGTAGTAGGTATATTTGTATAATTCTAGATTTATTAATTGCTTATATTATATGTAAGCAGATTACATTCCACTTGAGCATAACTCCAGCATCACCAATAATATACAAGTGACAGTGATCATTTTGTTAAAATTTAGAAAGTTAAATCTTTAACCAGCTACATATGTGTATTTAATTTGAATGGAAAAGGAAGTTAGAAGCTTTCTTTGGTTTTGCCAACATATGTTTTAACTAATTTTAGTCTAATTTTGTCCTTTGGTTCATTATTTTAACTTTATTTTTTTTAATTCCAATTGAGTCTTTGGCCACACCTCTGGTCTATATTGCACCAATAAGGTTTTTCATTGTGAAGTTGTTAAACAGAGGACACATTTCTATTAGAAGCATGTGATAGTGTAAATTTCTATTCTGGGCCCCCAAACTCACCACGGAGTCTCATCATACTTTGTTAATTAAAAAGTAAATAGGTCCTTAGTGGATACAACCCTCTTTATTTTGCAGCTTCCCAACTATGCAGCTTTCTTGTCCAGCATTTAAACTTTCTTTGATTAGGAGAAGAGGCAGAAGAAACAGGGAAAGGTCAGGTCCACACTGGATACATTTATGTTTTTAATTAGGTTCCCTATGAACTATAGGAGATGAAAGTGTAAAAGAAAAGGAAGCATATAATGTAGTACACTATTTGCTGAGAATGGGGTCTATGACCAGACAGCAAAACACAAATAACATATGATCTCACTTAATACAGGAGACCAATGAACGAAACAAACAGATAAGCAGAACAGAACCAGAGACATGGCGGGGGGTGGGGGGCGGAGAAGGAACAGAATAACAGTGATTAGGAGGGAGGGGGAGAGGCAGGAAAGTGGGAGAAAGGTTTAGTCAAGGACCTAGTGTGAGGGACCCATGGACATGGAAAATGAGGTGGGGATTGACTGTGGAAGAGGGGGCAGGGGAGAACAATGGGGGGGGGAATGAAACAATTGTAATACAACAATAATAAATAAAACTTAAAAAAAAGAGAGAGAGAATGCGGGCTTTGATGTTAAAATGTTTGGACCTAAATCCAGGTCTATCGCTGAGTGACTCAGGGAAAGTTATTTAAACTCTCTGAGCCTCTGTTCCATTAAGATGGAGATAATAATAGTGCTTGTTTCTTAAGGTTGCTATAAAGATTGAGATAATTAATGTTAAGGAATTTCCCAACAAAGCACTCAACATATAGTAGCTCTTGCTATGGCAATAGTAGTGATATTAGCAGCAGTACTAGTTAGACAGTGATAATATATAGTAAAAAGTCTCTGCCATAAACCTACAAGTAGAGTGCAAAATTCAATCTTGTAAATTTAAGGGGACTGACTAGGTAGGTGATTGGGGACAGCTAGCAATCTTCCATTTTCAAGAGTGCAATTGCACTAATAAAATCCATTTGGCTCCCATGTGCAGCTTAATATCTCTTGTGGAGACTGTCTACTTAATTTCATTGCCTTTACTCATCCCTCAGTGTTCTGCCCCCACCTCAGAAAAATAACCCACCCCTACCTGAGATCTGAGCAGGAAGGGGAATGAGAGCCAATGACTAATGGAGTTACATCTGTGGTTATGCTTGGATTTTGTTGTAGTAATAGAGTAAAATATTTTCTATATTTTAACTGCTTTATTTTTATACTGTATACTTACTTTATTGAACATAGGTAAATATAAATGTTTCTCTGTACATAGCTACTATAACCATTAATACCAGTGTTATTTTTGGCTTATTGGTTCTAAGAGGGCAAGGACTTTTCTATTACTTTTGATTTGTGTAGCTGATCACAGACAGGCCTGAAGTAATGGTGGAAATGTTTTTCAGTGAAGTTAGTAGGGGTCAGAGACTACATTTTTAAAAGATATCTGTAGCTTTCTAATGTTTATAGGAAATTTGGAGTAAGGCACTCTTATCCCTCAGTCATTGGCACAAGACTTGCAAAGTTCATTAAGGTATTTTTCATCACCTTGGCTGGTATGTGGGTCAGAATAAAACAGTGCCAGACATATATCAGGCATTTATAAATGTGTGCCAAATGAATAGCACAATGAACATTATTGTATATGAGTGCTTAGATGAGAGGTCATGGATATGGGCTTCTATTTGGTGTATACCTAGATACTATACAAAACTATACACACACACACACACACACACACACACACACACACACACACATATATATGATTTTATTCATTATTTTTAGAGAGAAGGGCAGGGAAGGAGAAAGAAAGAGAGAGAAACATCAATGTATGGTTGTCTTTCACCTGCCTCCAGCTACCGGCCTGGCTTGCAACCTGGTTATGTGCCCTGGCTGGGAATAAAACCAGTGACCCTTGGGTTCACAGGCTGGCACTTACCATTGAGCCACCAGCCAGAGCCACAATAACTATTTATATTTGCTGACAATGGCTGTACGCAATTTGAGTTTCCCTAGGTACTGCTGCTTAATCACCCTCCAAATAAACCATACATGTTTACACTTCCAGAAGTATTGCCTGTGCATCACATTCTTACCATCCTTTGGTAATATCAGATTTTTTTCAATATTGCAATTCTGATGAATTATAAGTAGTGTCTTATTTTTTAATTTGCATTTCTATAATTAGCAGTATGGGGGAGCATATTTTCATGTTTATTAGCCAATTAAATATTTTTATTAAAATTTTTTAATTAAAAACTCCAGCTTTATTAAGATATTACACACACATCACATATATAATTTAAGGTGTATGGTATGAAGGATTAATAAATGTGTAATAGTGAAATGATTACCACAATAAGACTAGTTAATGCCTTTGTTGCTTTACATGATTACCATTTCTTGTGGTGGTAACATTTAAGATCTACTTTTTTTTATTGTTGTTCTATTACAGTTGTCCCATTTTGCCCACATTGCTCTCTCCTGCCCATCCGACTTCCCCTGTCTCCCACATTCTATCCCTACCCTGTTGTCTGTGTCCATGAGTCATTTATACTAGTTCCTTGACTAGACAATTCCCCTCTGGTCCCTGTCAGTCTGTTCCTTGTTTCCATGTCTCTGGTTTCATTCGAATGTCTTTGTTTTGTTCATTAATCTCCTATATTAAGTGAAATCATATGGTATTTGTCTTTTGCTGCCTGGCTTATTTCACTAAGCAGAATACTCTCCAGTTCCATTCATGCTATCACAAAAGATAGGAGTTCCTTTTTTCTCTCTGATGTGTAGTATTCCATTATGTAAATATACCATAGTTTTTTTGATCCAATCATCCACTGATGGGCACTTACACTGTTTCCAGCACTTGGCTATTGTAAATAGCACTGCTGAAATGCTTAGCTAACCTTCCTATTACAAATTTATTCTGAATACCTAAAAACCTCTATTCCATCTGTAATTGTTTCTTATATTGTTTTATTTTATTGTTGTTCAATTATAGTTGTTCCTAATTTTCCCCCATTGCTCTCTCCTGCCCCAACCACCCTCCTGCTCCCACAGTCAATCCCCACTTTGTTGTCCATGTCCAGGGGTCCTTTATACTTGTTCCTTGCTTGGACCCTCCCCCTTATTTTCCCCTTATGCCCCTCTGCCCTCCCTTCTGATGAGCTAGCCTTAGTTCCTTCACAAAATTCTAGCACAGGAAACATCATGAACAAAATCACAGCAGCAGACATATACATTGGATGGCATGAGAAGATCAATAGGCCCTTTGGGCTACAGCAGAGGCTTTTGGGTAAGAAGTAAAGGAGGATGTTTGGAAAGAATTGGGATCTGTATTGACACTAGAGCTTTGAGCAAGGTCTGAAGAACAAGAACTTTTCAAACTCAAAGTTTAATAGGTGATATGTGCTCCAGGAGGAAGGACAGCAAAAGCTTATAGTTCAAAACCCAATTTAGCAAGAGTAAGAAAGATAAAATAATCCTGTTTGGCTGGAAATAAAAGGTACACATGTAAAGGAATAACAGAAAATGAGCTCAGAGAATAAGTGGGGATTATTGTGCAGAGCTCTAAAAACTTGTTTGGAAAATGGGGGGTAATTTGGGTGGAATAATTTAGGTTCATAGAAAATAATTTCCCTTTGTGGCCCCTTGTGACTTAAAACATCACAGCCTGTGAATCCAAGGTCGCTGGTTTGATTCCCAGTCAGGGCACATAACCAGGTTGTAAACCAGGTCTCCAGCCAGGTCAGTAGCTGGAGGCAGGTGATAGGCACCCAACATTGATATTTTCTCTCCCTTTCTTCCTCCCTCCCTGGTCTTTTCTCTAAAAATAATAAAGTCTTTTTAAAAAATCAATGGTATCTGTGATAAGACAAAAGGATTTGACTGGTGGCATTTTGAAATGAATGTAAACAGGGGTAAAAACTGTGACCCTGAAATTTTAGACACTTATTAACACTAGACCTAGGAAACACTCCTTGTAACATAAACAAGGTATTTTTATGACCAATAAAAGGAAGTATTTTATGCATAAGGAAGTAGTTTCTGGAGAATATACAAGTTGTGTGCAACACATTGCCAATAATTTTGCATCTCCTTGCTTCACGTGCTTCTTATTAATTTTGAAAAACTATGTTTCTAGGGTTATGATTTAACATCATTGTTTCAGATATAAAGTATTAAATTCTGAGATCAATTATCATGTCAAAGGAATACGATGTTAGAGCAATCGTAATTTCTGGACTGTATGCAGGGCAAACTGCTAAGGAAATTGAGGACTTCAATAACATCCCTTACGAAAAGTTGACAATGTGAAGAAGGTGTATGATGCTGATCCTGATGTTGCCACACCAACAAGGAAAATGCATAAGGTATGCAAGGGTCACACAAGTCCAGATATTGTACACAGAATCCAGGAGATCATCAATGAAGATCCAGGAAAGTCAATGCTCTCCATAGCAAGAGAACTGCAAATGTTGGATGCAATGGTTCGCAAGACTATTGCTGAAGATATCAGACATAAATCATATGTTCTTAGAAAAGGCCAGTTTATGACACAGCAGGCAAAGGAAAAGAAAGGCACTTTGAAAAAGCAAGGAAACTGCTGACAAAATTGAAAAATCCCAAAGAAAAAAACACTCTGATTTTCTTTTTCGATGCAAAGAATTTTCAGCAGGACCAGTCAACAGAAGAAATAACAGGTGGCTCTGTGAGAATCTTAATGAAGTCTCAATTGTCATGAAAAAGAAATTTCCTGCTACAGTGATGGTGTTAGGTATTGTCAGCAATGAAGGAGATATCATGACCCCACATTTGTTCCCACAAGGCTTGAAGGTGACAGGTGATTTACCTTGATGTTTTGTTTTTTTTTTTTAAAGATTTTATTTTATTATTTCCAGAGAGAGGGGGAAGGGAGAGAGACAGAGAGGGAGAGAGACATCAATGTATGGTTGCCTTTCACCTACCTCCAGCTACAGACCTGGTTGGAGACCTGGCTTGCAACCTGGTTATGTTGCCCTGGCTGGGAATCGAACCAGCGACCTTTGGGTTCACAGGCCGGCACCTTATCCACTGAGCCACCAGCCAGGGCTATTACCTTGACGTTTTGAGAGAAGTAGTTGTACCATGGATGAATCAAGTCACAAATGGATGGCATTTTATCTTCCAACAAGATGGTGCACCAGCACAGAATGCCAAAAAGGTGCAAGAATGCCTCATTGTCAATGTTCCTGAATTCTGGTCAAAGGAAATCTGGCCCCCTAATTCACCAGATGCAAATCCTTTAGACTACTATGTTTGCAGCGTTTATGAGAGAGAAGTTAATGAACAACCTCATTCCAATAAAGAGGCTGTTAAAGCTAAGATTGAAAACATGATGATGTCCATGGATAAAGAAAAGTGAATGAAGTGTGCTCAAGATTCCAAAGTTGAATCGAGCCTATTACTGCAGCAAATGGAGACTTTTTGAACAATTAAAACAAATAATGACTGTTTATGTATTTACATATAAAAATAACTTTATTTCAAAATATAACACTTCTGTGGTATGTCGTTTTACTAAAATTTTGCCAATTTATCGTGCGCAGTGTGTGTGTGTGTGTGTGTGTGTGTGTGTGTGTGTGTGTGTGTGTGTGTGTAATTCAACCACAAGAAAGGAAATCCTGTCATCTGCAACAACCTGGGTTGGTGGACCCTATAAGCATTACGCTAAGTGAAATAAGTCAGACAGAGAAAGACAAATACAGTATGATTTCACTTAATCATAGAATCTGAAAAAGCCAAACTCATTAAAAACAGATTGTGGAGCGGTGGTTGCCAGAGACTAAGGTAGAGGACATGGAGAAATGTTGATTAAAGGTACAAAATTCCAATTATAAAATGAAAACACTTCTGGGAATCTGATCCAATGTAAAGCATGGTAATTATAGTTAACAATAATATATTAAATTCTTGAAAGTTTCCAAGAGATTAGATTTTAGATGCTCTTACCACAAAAAAGAAAATGGTAAATAAGCTTCATGATGGAAGTGTTAACTAACAGTACTACAGTAATCATTTTGCAAAATATGAATGTATCAAATCAACATGGTTTACACCTTGAACTTGTACAATGTTATGTGTTAATTATATTTCAATAAGGCTCAAAAAAATAAATTCACCCTTCAGAAAAAATAATTTTTAAATACTTTGTTTTAGATCAACGGATTTATTTAAAGTTCAGTCTAAATGAATTAATATCTGAACCACCTATGTAACATACTATTAGAAAACATATCCAGTGGGACTATTTTCAATCTTGTTATATGTTCAAGGTTAGTATTCTCATATATTTCAGCTCCTCACCTTGCTTCTGTTTTAAACCTTCCTTAAAAGGAAATAGTGTGGACCACCTGTAGTAGTGGCTACTGACTGTAGCACTAGCTTCAGTCAGATCAAGGTAACTTGTTTGAGATATCCAGGAGGAAAAAGAACTAGAGAGCAAATATGAGCCAGAGTTCTTCAAAAGCCCTTAGACTAAATCAGAGGCATGCAATATTAGCAAGTCCAAAGGACTGAGAACTTGAAAAAATACTGAGGATCAGCAGCCAGGAAAAGACTAGAACAAAATAGGTCATAGATAAACTGAGGGGGGGAATGGTCTTTATGGTAAAAAAAGAAAAACTAGTCAAAATGGAATATTTGATGAGATTCGCTGATTTAAAAATGTAATACTGGTGTAAATGCCTTTGGAGAGGTTTCCATCCTAAGACAATAAAAGGAATTTGGCCAGAATGCCTACCTAGCCATGAGATTACCTCAACTCATTAGAGTAGGCTGATATGATTTTTGCCTAATCAATACATGATTTTCTTCAGTTCTTGATATTAATTGAGCATATATTATATAACAAAAATTATACACATTATCTCATTTGCTCCCTACAACAATCTATGGGATAGGTACTATTATTATTAACATTTTAGAGATAAGGAAACTAATGGACTGAGAAGTTAAATAGCCTTGCTCAGGGTAGTAAATGAGGAGTCAATATTGGAGGCTTAATTTGTCTGATTTCAAAGTCCATGCTTTTAACTATTATGTATGGTTTTCCATGGATTCAAAAAATATAAGCATAGCCCAGGGTGAGCTGTCTTACAAATATGTATCATTAGGCATAGAAGGATCTGAATGTGGGTGGCCCAGAACAAATCCATCACCAGCCAAGGGGAAAAACACAATTAAGGCCAGGTCCTTATGATGGTCTTCTTATTGGTCATATGTCTTTTGCCTGCCAAATTTCATAACAGAATGCAAATTCTAAATTGTCATTTAAGTATCTATTTAATTGGGAAGTTGAAATAGCTACCACTCAAACTCTACTAAAAGCTAAGTGTAGAAAATATTTATAAAGGTTTATATGTATTTTTGTAAAGCCATTGGGATTTTTCTTTTTTCTCATCATTTTTTGTTTGCTTTTTTTCTCGTTACTGAGTTTTTTGTTTTTTTTTAAGAGGACATTAGAGAAAGATTTATCCCTGGTATTACTATCAGGAATAGTGTTGTTTTCTCTGGGAACATTACTTGGATTTTGTTTGTTTATATTTATTTTTAAAGATTTTATTATTTCCAGAGAGAGAGGAAGGGAGAGAGGCAGAGAGAGAAACATCAATGTGAGGTTGCCTTTCACCTGCCTCCAGCTACAGACCTGGCCGGAGACCTGGCTTGCAACCTGGTTATGTGCCTTGACTGGGGAACCGAACCAGCGACATTTGGGTTCCCAGACCGGTACCTTATCAACTGTGCCACCAGCCAGGGTCTTGCTTGTTTATATTTATTTTATAAGTAGGTGATGGTGGGTCACTGTGGACCTAACATCTCAAATGGCTTTCAGACCTGACTACACATTACAACAACCTTGGGAAATTTTTTAAATACTGAAATTTGGACCTAACCTCCAAAGATTCTAATACAACTTGTCTAACTTGGGTCTGGGAACCAACATTTTAGCTCTTCCCAGGTAGTTCTAATGCAGAGCCAGACTTTAGAATCACATGTAGCTGATCCAGTTGAGATTTTCCTTCTTTGAGAAAAGACAGAAAGCTTCCAGTGGAAGCTGTGGTCCACCAACAGACATGTAAGGACTCTGAGGTGTGCATTCTTTTCTATTAACTTTATTCTTGGCTCCATTTTACATCTCACTCTTGTTTTTCCCTTTTAGTCTCTCACCTACTAACTACAGTTTTTTATATCTCAATATTTTATGTTTCAATATAAACTACCTTTTTAGAACATGTTAATGTATATAAGCAATATATTGTATTGAAAATCATGCTGTTCTTAAGTTTTAAATATAGCTTCAGTGAGTTATTGTGGTCTCTGTCAGTTTCAAGAAAGAAAATTCGGGGAGGCAGAGGCAAGAAAGGGGAGCAGCTTAGACAAGAACCTAGTATAAAGGAACCATGGACATGGACAACAGATGGGATTGACTTTGAGGGGAATGGGTGGGTGGGGAGGGGGACAGAGGGGAGCAAAAAGGGGATGGATGTAATACAACAACAATAAAATTTTAAAAAATAGTTCATTCCACAAAAAAAATAAAAAATAAAACAAAAATAAATTTAAAAAAAAAGAAAGAAAATTCGATGTGATTGAACTATCTCTGCAAACATTTATGTACCTTTGTGAACTTTGACAAGTCAATTAACATCTCTGAATCTCTGGTTTGTTTTTTCACCTTAAAAAACATTGGGAAAGTGGTGACAACTGTATTAAATTCCTTTTCTCTCTATCAGCTCTAAACTCTATGACTATCAGACCTGTTTCTGCCATTTTAGAATTTTAGTCTTTTTTCTCTTAAATTACAATTAGTGAAATCAGAGCTCTAAATGACAACTTTAGAGTTACTAGTCTTAACATACAAGGTTATATTTCTGAGTACTTTGGTAAAATGCAAAGCAAATGTTTATTGTATTGAATCATTGAATCGGTCAGAAGAGAATTTAATATAAAAAGGAACATCAGAGTACTGAAAAGACAGGTGTTACTAAGGTGACACAAAGTAAGGACAGGAAGCATGAACACCTCCTCCTTCTGGGAAATGATTAAGCCAGGTAGACTTAGTAGAGGATTCCATGACAAGAAAATTCATTCATAGTATTTGGAAATGACAGCCCTGGTCTGATGGTGGGATGGAGTGACTATCTGAAGCCAATCTGTCCCCTGCTCTCTACCTCCATTACTATCATCCTAGTTGAAATCACTATCACTTCTTGTCCTAACCCATTGAGCAGGTCCTACCTGGTATCCCTCTTTGCAAATTAGTTCACAGAAACATCATCTTTTTCCATGATCCAAAATTATATATTTGTTTACATTTTTAATACGCCTATGTTTTTACTTTTATATTTTTGAATTATTGTTTACATTCAATATTATTCTATATTAGTTTCAGATGTACCAAATAGTGTTTAAATAATCATTTACAGAGTGGTCTCTCCAACCCCAATCAAATCATGCAGATTTATGGCTTAAAATACTTTTTTTGTTTGTTTTTTTATTATTTTATTTATTATTTTCAGAGAGAGGGAAAGGGAAGGAGGCAGAGAGGGAGAGAAACATCAATGTATGGTTGCCTTTCACCTGCCTCCAGCTATGGACCTGGTTGGAGGCCTGGCTTGCAACCTAGTTATGTGCCCTGGCTGGGAGTTGAACCAGCGACCTTCGGGTTTGCAGGCCAGTACCTATACACTGAGCCACCAGTTTTAAGCCACCAATTTTAAGAAGGCTTAAAATTCTTAAATGCCTTCTTTCTACACCTGAAAAACAAAAATCCAAACATTTTCCATGGCCTACAAGAGCCTGTATGACCCAACTTGTATGCATCTCTCTGGCCTAAATTTATAGCATTATCCCCCTTTGATTTTCAGCCATACTGACCCTTTAGCTCTTCAGATCTGCTATAATTCATTCTGCTATATTGCCTTTGAACACACTGTTACTGCTTTATGGCATGATTCCCTTTCTTTCTTATATCTCATTAACACTTACCCATCCATCAAATCTTGAGTCAAAACTCAGTTCCTCAGATTAGATTGGGTTCCTCTCATACATGCTTTCAGGACACCAAAGCATTCTTTTCCCATAGCATGCAGCACTGTTTATAATTACACACTCATCTGACTAAATCTGCCTCTGCCAATAGACTGCAACCTCTTTGAGAACTGAACCAGATTAATCTTCTTCACTATTGTAAGTCCTGCATGTAGCACAAAACAGGCAATCAACACACTTACAATATATTTTGAATGAATAAATTAATGGACTGCTTTAAGGACAACAGCTGAGTCTGATTCCCCACTGCTCAGCACAGCCTTCCATTTAGTAAATATTCAATAAATGTTTGTTAGAATAGCAATGGGCCTGAAACCAGAGCAAGCTGAATTGTTTTCCTTGTTGTCCAATTGTCAGTGGTCACCATAAATGTGTTTCTGGATGTTTCTTAATTGATTTTCTTGGGGTGAGTAAATGATTGCTTAATAGAGCAGGTATTATATGCAGATCTTAAAGTATGAGCTGCGCAAAAAGTTTCAGTTTCTAAATACTGCTCCAATTTTCCCCTCCCCAACCCATATTTGTCTTGACCAGTAGCACAAATAAAATATGCTTACTCTACAAGGCAAAAGAAGAACATTATGATGATATATTTTTCCAGTTAAAAGCATTCTTTTATAATTTACTATTTATTTTTTACATTAAAGCAAAAAGGCCAATTTATGCATTTATGTCCATTTGTCAATGAGACCACATCACGGAATCAATTTGTCAGTACATGTTTTCCGCAGGGTTCCTTGCACCTTCATAAAGATGGGAGGCTCTTTGAAATTTGAAAAAGAAGATGTAGACAATCCTGAAATACCAAAATTGCCAAACTGCTATCTTTATGTATAAACCCCAATTACTTTGGGATCATTAAAAGTGATCACGGCGCACAGTGGACAAGGCGCCGGCCTGTGAACCCAAAGGTCGCAGGTTCAATTCCACAGCCAGGGCACATAACAAGGTTGCAAACCAGGTCTCCAGTCAGATCTGTGGCTGGAGGCAGGTGAAAAGCAACTGTACATTGATGTCTGTCTCCCTCTCTGCCTCTCTCCCTTCCCCTCTTTCTAAAAATAATGAAATAAAATCTTTAAAAAATTAATAAATAAAATGAAATAAAAGTGATCACAACAAAATTAATTAACTATAGTGATAATACATTTAATTGAATGCTTATTCTATGTATATCAGGAACAGAGTTAAGTGTTTTCACAAGTATCATCTGTAAATCCTTACAACAGTCTTATGGGGTAGGCATATTTATTTAGCTTCATTTTTACATGTGTAACTTAGAAATAGTAAAGCACTTCCCAGAATCACAATTTGAATCAGTTCTTTAGTTAAAAACACAAAAATACAGTGTCACTTCTAGTTGATTTTCCAGTCATGTGCTCATGTATTTTTTAATAATTTGATTCTTGCCTCACCCTCCTCCCCTCAATTATCCCAATCCCTAAAACAATGCTTATTATTGACTCTCCTTATCACTGCTTTAAGAATCTGCTTCCCCTATGAATGACTATATCAAAGAATTATTTCAAACCATTTGGAGACATGATCTCATCATGGATGAACTTTAATTTCATGTTTTTGTCCTGACAAGGCAGTAGATTACATCTGTCTCTTTCACAGTAAACACTTTGGAAAAGAAAGAAAACAGAGTGGTTCAATGGAAAGAGCTCATGTCTGGGATTCTAGTTCCCAGTCCTCCACAAACTAGGTGTATTATCTTGGGTAAACCACTTAACGTCTCAGCTCCTTAATTTCAAATTTCAATAAGTTAAATCTCTTCTAATTGTAAACTACTCTGGGGATATGTTTTATCTTGTAACTGAATTGCATCTTTGAAATTCAAGAAAAGATATGAAATAAGGTCATTGTCATCTTATTCTGGACACTGGGGGAAAAAAAAGATAGTAATTTTTTTTCCACAGCCATCTACACATTGAAGGATTAGAATGCAAAAGTAATAGCATCCCAATATAATAATAACCCCTTCTCCCCTTTTCTAACCATAGCATGATTAACTCTAATTACATGGTAAATATAAGAGGATGGGAGTTATATAAAAGCACAATGTGTAGTAGACAAAGGTTTCTTAATACATTTTCGTTGAAGTAATAAATGCTTACTGCTGAATCTATCTCATCTCCACTTGATTCAAATGTTAAAAATTTGGTAGCCCATAGACTTTTCTTCAAAAGGCTGCAATCAATCAGAAAATATGCATATTTCTGAGAGTTGTCTCTATTCTAGACAAAGGTTCATAAAGCCACAGTGTATTCAAGATGGGAGTGATCTAATGTTAAAAAACCAAGTAAAAATAAGCCCAAGTAAACAAGTTATTGTTTCCATGAGGATAATATCAAGGTCTACTTTGTTCAACATTATATCCTCACTACTCAGTACAGTATCTTAAACACATGTTATCAGTAAATATTTATTGACTGGTTTTGTGCAATGTAGCAGCTATATGATCTGTGTCTTTGTTGTTCATCGAGATTGATTTGACATGTATAGGTAAGGATAACACTTGAATGAATCAAAGAAGAGAAACATATTTCTCTCTAAAAATTGAATATAAACATTATATACTATAGAGCAAAATCAGTAAATTTTTTCTGTAAAGAGGCAGGTAGTAAATATTTTATGCTTTTTGAGTCATACAGTCTCTGTCTCAATGACTCAACTCTGCCCTGTAGCACTGAAACAGCCATAGAAAATACATAACAAATGGTCGTACTATGTTCTAATAAATTTTTTCTTACAAGAACAAGAGGAATTCTGCAGCTGACCTGTGGGGCAGCAATTTCCTGATTTCTAACATAGAGGAATTTGCAAAGTAACTATAGTTTGTAATCTAATTTCTTTCATCTAGACCAATAGTTTTTAATATTTTGATCTCAAAACCTCTTTATACTCTAAAAAAATTATGGAGGACTCCAAAATGCTTCTTTGTTTATATGGGTTATAGCTATTAATATTTACCATATTAAAAACTTTAATTATAAAATTAAAAGTAAATAAATAATATTTTAAATTCACATAAACAACAGTAATAAACATAAATAACAGTTTCATGAAAAGTGACTGTATTTTCAAAATAAAAATAGTAAGGAGAATGGCATTGTATCACATTTTTCCAACTCTCATATGTATGACTTAATAGAAGACAGCAGGATTTTCATATCTACTTTTGCATTCAGTAAATTATTTGGCTAAAATATATAAAGAAAATCTAACCTTACACAGATATGTAAGTGGAAATGGAAAGACATTGCAGATTCCCTGAAAGGGATGCAAGGATCCCCAGGACTCCTCAGTTCACAATTTGAAAACTGCTATTTCAAACCTATGAAGTGGCAAATGGAAAAATAGGCAAACAAGTGGCTTTGAGTGTGATTGTAGCTTCACTACAATAATGCTTTTTATAAGGAGTCTATTATTTTTTACCTGCATTCTTACCTCTCACCCCACCTCCATCATTACAACACTAATTATGGCACACCTCACTTATTAACAATACTTCAAGAGTTTTTGCCCACAGTACTGGCCCTCTGAAATTATCTGGTAGAAAGCAAGAAAGCATAGGTCCCTAAACAAGGCTTCACACCAGGAATACTGAAGGCTTTTGATCAATAAAGAATGATAGAAAAAGAAACTAAACAGCTGGAGGCCCGACATTGAGAAGGAAAGAAATGTGAAGCCATCCAGCATTTATTGTTAGCACTATGACTTATTTTAGGAATGTGAGCTCATAACAACTATAGGAGAAGGTTGTTAGCATTCTAGTTTTTCAGAGTAAGGAATGACTACTAAGACAGGTGACATACCTTGAGCAAAGTTACACAATTCTTGGAGGCAAAACCTGTTTTCTTTCTTCTATATCACACTGGCAATAGACATTCCGTCTATGTTTGGAAGACAGAGAAGCCATGTCTTAAAAGTCAAGAAGATTAGAAATATTGGGAATCTCATATGGTTTGGGAGGAGGTCTTCCAAATGCTAAATAACTGACATCAAGGGGAATGGGCTAATTATATCAAGGTATAAGCACTTACAGCATGCATCCTCACCTATACAACGAGGACATTGGATCAAATGACTGCTTATATTTTCTGTCTAGTCTAATATTCTACAAGTAGGTAAGGCACAAATCTGATGTATACACAAAGTGTCTGACCAAGAACTCCTTATAGAGGTCCTGCTAAGATAGGAGCCAATATCAGGGCCTGAGTCTGCAGCTATAAACTATTAAATGTATACAGTTGCTTAGAAAATTAGAGAAAGGAATTATCATTTATTGAGTACCTAAGATGTACTAGGCATCATGCCATGTACACTTTCTGCTGCTGATTTAACAGGGAGAGAAAGATACAGCTATAAATCCAGAGCTATTCCTAATTTTTTGTTGGCAAGAGATCACTGAGCACCTACAAGTTTCAAGGTTTTAAACAGGTTCTGAGGAGGTTAAAAGAGGAGAAACATCAAAAATAAAAGTGCGATTACTGACTTCCTGTGTTGTTATGCTAATCATGTATACCTCTTTGTACTTTATGAAGAAACTTTGTAAATGTCCAATTGAGATGGACTAGGAATTGACTATTTTATTGGTAGGAAATAATATTATATATGATTAATAAATTGAATTCAGATACAATGTAGGAAGAAACAACTGAAAAGAAGTCAGTAAGTAGGGACAGGAGAGGATTTCATACACCAACTCTCAGAAGAAGAAACAGACAGGCCCGTCTGTTTGTGAGAACCAGAAAAGGTACACATCCACTCACAGTACTGAGAACCACCCTGTATTTATAATTCAGAGTCAATGTGGGATATGTGCCTATAAAACCAATGTAAGAATTACATATTTCTTCCCTGACTGATGTGGCTCAGTGGATTGGCACCAGCCTGTGAACCCAAAGGTTGCTGCTTTGATTCCCAGTCAGGGCATATAACCATGTTGCAAGCCAGGTCTCCAGCTAGGTCCTTAGCTAGAGGCAGGTGAAAGGCAACCATACATGGATGTTTCTCTCCCTTTCTTCCTCCTTCCCTGCCCTTCTCTCTAAAAATAATGAATAAAATCTTTAAAAAAAAAGAATTATATATTTCTATGTAGTCAGGGAAAGAGGGCACAACATAATCAAGCTGTAACTTCTCCAGGGGTCAAACAATGGGAAAAATTGTGGTATAAACTAAATTAAGAAAGTTACATTCTACTACACAGCAGAAAGAAAGAAGGAACTCCTACCCTTTGCAACAACATGGATGGAACTGGAGAGTATTATGCTTAGTGAAGTAAGCCAGTCAGTGAAAGACAAATACCATATGATCTCACCCATTACAGGACAATAATGAACAAAACTAACAACAAGCAAAACAGAACCAAATATATGAATACAGTGAATAGGCCTTCAGTGGTCAGGGGGAAGGGATTTGGGGGGAGGGGGAGGCAGAGGCAAGGAACGGGAGCAGTTTAGACAAGAACCTAGTATAAAGGAACCATGGACATGGACAACAGGTGGGATTGACTTTGGGGGGAATGGGCAGGTGGGGAGGGAGACAGAGGGGAGCAAAAATGGATGGATGTAATACAACAACAATAAAATTTTTAAAAATGTACTGGCATTTCAAGCCAAAAAAAAAAGAAACATTCTAGTCCTGACTCTGCCACCTAAAAGTTCGATGGATTTAGAAAAATCACATCCCCCTTTTGAGGCCTTCATATTCTCATTAATAAAATAATTTCACATGTAATTTTATTTCTATAATGTGATTGCACTTCTAAAAAGGAGATAGATTTCATAAAACAACTCACATACCTATAATGTATTGACTTGTAATGTCATATTGCATTGACTCTAAGGAACTACTGATTCTAAGACATAACTATCATTCTATGTTCCAGTAAAAAAGAAAAATAAAACACTTGCAATTATAATTGTAAGACACCATCAACTGTAATGTCCACCTTGATGTCAGAGCTGCTAAAATGTGAAAAATTTCACAGTCAAAAAATATGGCCATTCATGCCAAGAAATTCTACTAATTTCCTATCTGTAATTGTCAGATGATATGCTATTGCTTAATTCCCTGATGAGGCAAGAAAATTAAAGAGAATTGAACAGCAACAGTTTTGTGCACCAGGCAGTACCATAAAGAGGCTTCTTAAACTCTGAGTTGTGGTCATAGGGGAAAATTATAAGGAAAGAGAGGAAAGGAGAAATAAACATGGCACTGTGCTGGGCCAGTTGCAAGGCTCATTTTGTCTGTTGCTAATTATAGTCTGAGAAGTTAGTTTTATGACAGTATTTGGTATTTTGAAAAGTGTGGGACTTCTTTCCAAAGACCTGGCTTCAAATCTAGGCTCTAAAATTTGCTGTATGATCTTGAATAAACCACTTAACTTTTTAAGATATGTTTTATTGATTATGCTATTACAGTTGTCCTAATTTTTCCTCCTTTGCTCCCTTCCCTCCAGTACACCTCCCATCACCAGAAATCCCTCACTCAGTTTATGTCCATGGGTCGTTCTTTGGCTTCTCCATTTCCTGTATTATTCTTAACATTCCCTCTGTCTATTTTGTGTCTACCAATTATGCTTCTTAATCCCTGTACCTTTTCTCCTAGTCTCCCCCTTCTCCCTCCCAGATGGTAACACTCCAAATGATCCCTATACCTGATTCTGTTCCTGTTCTGGTTATTGGCTTAGGTTGCATTTTTATTTTTTATTTTTTTAAATTTTATTGTCATTGTATTACATCCATCCCCTTTTTGCTCCCCTTTAGGCTGTATTTTTAGATTCAGGTGTTGATAGTTGCAAAGTTGTTGCCTTTTTAACGTTCATGGATTTGATCTTTTTCTTAAATGTGCCCCTTTAACATCTCCTGTTATAATGGCGGGGTGATGATGAACTCCTTTAGCTTTATTTTGTGTGGAAAGTACTTTATCTGCCCTTCCATTCTAAGTGGTAGCTTTGCTGAATAGAGTCATCTTGGTTGAAAGGCTTTGCTTTTCATCACTTTGAATACTTCTTGCCAGCCCCTTCTTGCCTGCTAAGCTTCTTTTGATAAGTCACCTGATAGTCTTATGAGTACTTCTCTGTACATAATTATCTGCTTTTCTCTTGATGCTTTTAAGATTCTTTATTTTTAACATTTAGCATTTTCATTATGATGTGTCTTGGTGTGGTCTTTGGGTCCAACTTGTTTGGGGACTCTCTCTGCTTCCTGGACTTGTATGTCTATTTCCTTCACCAAATTAGGGAAGATCTCTTTCATTATATTTTCAAATCAGTTTTCAATTTCTTGCTCTTCCTCTTCTCTATGATCAAATGTTGGCACATTTGGACATGTCCAGAGGTTCCTAAGCCTCTCCTCATTTTTTAAAAATTATTGTTTCTTTTTGTTCTGGTTGAATGTTTGTCTTTTCCTTATGTTCCAAATCATTGGTTTGAATTCCAGCTTCCTTCCCTTCTCTGTTGGTTTCCTGTACATTTTTCTTTATTTTGCTTAGTGTAACCTTCATTTCTTCCTTTATTGTTTGCCATACTTAGGGAGTTCTCTGAGCATCCTGATAACCAGGGTTTGAACTCTGCATCTGATAGGTAGACTATTCCTGTTTCTTTTTCTGGGGTTTTGTGCTGTTCTTTCATTTGGGCCATATTTGTCTCCTCAACTTAGCAGCCTCCCTGTGTTTGTCTCTGTGTATTGGGTAGAGTTGCTTTTACTTCCTGTTTTAGTAGCATGGCCTATGTACAAAAGACACCTGTAAATTGTGTGAGGCAGAGTCTTAAGTAATTGCCGGGGGGAACAGCTTCACTGCTTTGTGACTGTGTGGGTTGGGTTCAGAGCTCAGAGAGAAGACATGCTACTGCCTGGCTTCTGGTGATTTGTCTGGTGCTTGCCCCATTTCCAGTCACTTCACTTATTTCCTGTGTGCAACTGGCACCTTTCCAGCTGCTGCCCCAGTGGTGAATCCTGGAATGGGTGAGTTTGCCTACATTTTAAGACTGTGGAACCTTTAAGTGGCAAAAATCTGGCAGTTTGTTCTGCCACCTGAACCCGCACTGGTTTTTATAGCTAGAAATGGACTATTCTATTGGGGTCGTCCATTTCTAGCTATAAATGGGGTCTATCTCCAGGTGCTATAACCTCAGCCTTTATGGTCTGGCATGGGGCTGGGATTGCTCCCCCACAAGGGATTCCCTCCACCCCTACCACTGCTGCCTCTGCGTACCATACAACCTCTCCATCCACCTCTGTGACCACCCCACCTACCCATCTGGATAAATGTGTCTTCTTTAAATTCTTGGTTGTGGATTTCCATACAGCTTGATTTTCTGACAGTTCTGGGTGTTATTAATTTTGAGATCAGGTTGGAATTGTTTCTATGGTTATGTGAGGAGGCGAAGCATGACTATGATGGCCATCTTGACAGGATGTTTCCACATAGCTTTTTAAATCCAAGTTTCCTTATTTGTAATAAGAAGAAAGCTAATACCCAAAGTGCACATTTATTGTAAGGATTAAAGAATATATGTGAAGGATCTGATACCTAGTAATTGGTCAACAAATATTAGCTATTATGATTTACAGATGAGAAATAGGCCATAGGAGGTCAAGTAACTGTGCACCTATGATCATATTACAGGAAATGGAGAATAATGTCCTCAACTACTTCAGCCTGTCAGACTTCTCCTGTGCTATATTGTACAGCTAGGCAATTTCAGAATGCCAGGCCCAGCAAGAACTGAGGAATGATCTGAGTAGCCCAAGGTTTACAACATCTGAATTTTCTTGAAGAAAGAGAATTTTAAAACTAATACAGGAAGAAATAATGACCTTGATTTGGAGAGAAGATAGGGGAGTGTTCAAGCAAAAGCAAAACAGCATGAATTAAGCAAAATGCCATCATTCCCTATCAGGGTTGGAGGCTTATGATCATTTTCAAGCATGTCAAGTATGTCTCTTGAGGGTCTTGCTTAACTGTAATTAACCACAATCTTCTAAAAGGTAGCATGTCTTTCTCTGCTAGGAGAAAAAGTAAGGGATTAAGCAAAAACAACAAAAGAAGAACAACTCATAAACACAGACAACAGTATGGTGATTACCAGAGGGAAAGAGGGTGGAGACAGATAGAAAAGGGTAAAAAGAGATAAACGGTGATGGGAGACTTGACTTTGTATATGCTTATAATGCATACACAGGTGATGTATCATAGAATTGTACACCTGAAATATATCATTTTATTAACCAATGTCACTCCAAAAAATTCAATTTTTTTAAGCTAGGGAGGAAAACTAGACTTTTCTTTTTTAAAGATTTTATTTATTATTTTTAAAGAGAAGGGAAGGGAAAGAGATATCAATGTATGGTTGCCTTTCACCTGCCCCCAACCACAGACCTGGCTGGGGACCTGGCTTGCAACTTGGCCATGTACCTTGGCTGGGAATTGAACCAGCAACCTTTCTGTGTGCAGGCCGGTGCCTTATTCACTGCGCCACCAGCCAGGGCAAAAAAAAAAAAAAAAAAAAAATAGTTTTTTAAAAAGATAACACACATAATCATTCAAATTTACCTATTAGAAAGCAAATATCTTCACAAGGTATTAAATATAAAAATAAGAGCATGGCAAAAATATGAATAAATAATTATTAGACAAAAGCATTTACTCTGTTCTAAACAGCATGCAAAACAGTGTCTGTACACTAAGCCATATATCCTTCATAACAGTCTGTAAGCTGGGCTCAATTAAATCATGAAGTATGGAAGGGCTATGTAATTTTCCCAAGACCAAAATTAGTAAATGGTAGATTCATATTTTTAAACCAAGTTTGTTAAACGCATAAGAAATAAATAAAGTAAGTAATATAAATAAGAACAGCAATAAAGTGACTTATTAGTTAGATATTGGACAATGTATCTTAAAATATATAAATGTGACCGCCTTCTGATTGATTTTACTATGATAATTTGACCAAAGCACAAAATATACAAATCACATTCTCTGACCACAAAGCAATAAAAGTAGAAATAAACAAAATTCAAGAAAATTTAATTAAATACAGAAGAGATGCACTTCTAAGTAACTTATTGATCAAAAAATAAAATAAAAGATGTAATTACACTTAAAATTTAGAAAACTAATTACCAATGATTCAGAAATCCAGTGGTTTAGAAAATTATAACATATCAAGAGTATAGAATATTCCCAGAGCTGTCCTCATAACAATTCATAGCTACAAATGGTCTTACTATTAAATATGAAGAATGAAAACATATATGATTTTGACTTTAACTGGAAAAGCTAGCAAAAGCCCTGGCTGGTAGCTCAGTGGATAGGTGACAGCCATTGAACCCAAAGGTCTCTAGTTTGATTCCCAGTCAGGGCACATAACCAGGTTGCAAGCCAGGTCTCCAGTCAGGTCCATAGCTAGAGGCAGGTGAAAGGCAACCATACATTGATGTTTCTCTCCCTTTCTTCCTCCCTCCCTTCCCTTCTCTCTAAAAATAAAATCTTTTTAAAAAGAAAAAGCTCACAAAAGATAAAACAGAGCCAAGGAAAACAGGAATAAAGAATTAGTAAAAATTAAGTCAGAAACATGATTTAGGGGATAGCAACATGAGGGGTAGTTCTATGAAACTTCCAATAAAATAGATAAAGCTCTTGCTAGTCTGATCAAATGTAATATAGAGAAGGAAAAGATAGATGAAAAATGTGGAAGATAATATAAATATAGCCATGGAGGAAATTAGAAGATAAAATATCAAGAAAATCTAGAACATAATAAATACAAAAGGAAAAAATTTTAAATTATACTGAAAAGAAGTAAAATAGTTTAATACATATAAATAAATTTAAATGTGTACCTTATACCTTGTTCATGGATGGGAAAAGTCACTCCTTAAAATAATCTATACACTTCACATTATTCCAATAACGTTACTGAATCAATGTATTTGGAACAAGCCAAAACTGATTCTTGAGCTCAAACACAAGGAAATAAGCAGATTAGAATATCCAGAACAATACCCAATACCCACAGAGTGATGGTAAGTTTTACCAGGTATTTTCAAATATAGCATAAAATCCCAAGTAATTAAGACATTTTTACCATAAAGAAAGAGACTAACACAGTAGTGAACATTAAAATGAAGTCCCTTGGCTGGTGGTACAGAGGATAAGGCACCGGCCTGTAAACCCAAAGGTCAATGATTCGATTCCCCAGCCAGGGCACATACCAGGTTGCAAGCTAGATCTCCAGCCAGGTCCCTAGCTGGAGGCAGGTGAAAGGCAACCATACATTGATGTCTCTCTCCCTCTCTGCCTCTCTCCTTTCCCCTCTCTCTAAAAATAATAAATAAAATATCTTTTTTAAAAAATCTTCTGAAAAAATAAAATAAAATAATAAAGGAAGGGGACAGAGGGGAGTAAAAAGGGGATGGATGTAATACAACAATAAAATTAAATTAAAAAATAAAATAAAATGAAGTCCATAGCCCTGGCTGGTGGCTCAGTGGATAGGCACCGGCCTGTGAACCCAAACATCACTGATTTGATTCCCAGTCGGGGCACATAACCAGGTTGCAAGTCTGGTCTCCAGCCAGGTCCATAGCTAGAGGCAGGTGAACGGCAACCATACAGTGATGTTTCTCTCCCTTTCTTCCTCCTCCCTGCACTTCTCTCAAAAAATAATGAATAGAATCTTTGAAAAGTAAAAATGAAATGAAGTTCATAAATAAATGCTAGTGACTAGAAAATTTAGTATATGATATGATATTTAACACCAGTGGGTAAATGGTGGAATATCAAATCACTTGAAACAACTGACTAGCCACTGGAGAAAAATAAGGCTATATCTCTCAAGATAACATGATCCTTTATACCTGCTGGCCTTCTGTTGGTAACTATGAATTCTGTCACTCCACAGCATGGGGTTGTCACAAGCCACACAAAAATGCACTATACACTATAAATTTTGTGGCAAGGTCAAGTAAGGACCAGGAAGAATCATTCCTAAGGAACTATACAGATTTTGCTTGGACAGTAGGATTTGTTACTAAATGGTTGTATTAGTCAGGGTCTTCCTGCAAAAAAGAAGCAATAGGAGAAAATATATATATAGTTGACTCTTTTTTTTAATTGATTTTGAGAGACAGAGACACAGAGAGAGACACAGAGACACAGAGAGACACAGAGAGGGAGCTCTATTTGTTGTTCCACTTATTTATGCATTCATTGGTTAATTCTTTTTTTAATTTAATTTTATTGTTGTTGTATTATATCCATCCCCTTTTTACTCCCCTCTGTCCCCTTCCCCACCCACCCACTCCCCCACAAAGTCAATCCCACTTGTTGCCGATGTCCATGATTCTTCCATGCTGGTTCCTTGACTAAACTGCTCCCCTCCTTTGCCTACACCTCCCCCTTCCTCCCTCCCCTCTACATACTGAGGGACTATTCATTGTATTCATGTATCTGGTTCTGTTTTGCTTGTTTGTTTGTTTTGTTCATTATTGTCCCGTAATGGGTGAGATCATATGATATTTGTCCTTCACTGACTGGCTTATTTCGCTAAGCATAATACTCTCCAGTTCCATCCGTGTTGTTGCAAAGGGTAGGAGTTCCTTCTTTCTTTCTGCTGTGTAGTATTCCATTGTGTAAATGTACCAAAGTTTTTTGATCCAATCATCCACTGATGGGCACTTAGGCTGTTTCCAGAACTTGGCTATTGTAAATAGTGCTGCTATGAACATAGGCGTACATAGGTTCTTATGAATTGGTGTTTCAGGGTTCTTTGGGTATAGTCCAAGTAGTGGAATTGCTGGATCAAAAGGCAGTTCCATTTTTAGTTTTCTCAGAAAACTCCATACTGTTTTCCATAGTGGCTGCACCAGCCTGCATTCCCACCAACAGTGCACCAGGGGGTTAATTCTTGTATGTGCCCTGACCAGTGATCAAACCAGGCAGCCTTGTCATACCCAGATGATGCTCTAACCAACTGATCCACCCTATGAGGACCTATACAGTCAACTAGACTTGTAAATAAGGCAGCACTGGGGGAAGTGAAGTGACACCTGCACAGTTGAAAATCTATGTATAACTTTTGACTACCAAACAGCTTAACTACAGTCCCCCTTCAGTAGGCAAAGGGGACTAGTTCCAGGACCCCTGTGGATACTAAAATCTATGGATGCTCCAGCCCCTACACAAAATGGCTTAAAATAATGCATACAGTCAGCCTTCCACATCACAGATTCTCAAATGCAGCTGAAAATACTGTTTTTGATAGGAATTGGTTGACTCTGCAGAGACAAAACTCAGGGCTACAGAGGGCTGACTGGATACTTTACTAAAAAAGCTCCACACTGTACCACACAGTTCAAACACACATTACTGGATGCTCAACCATACCCACACTTACCCTAATGAAACAGATCAGTTGGGTTTAACCAGTCAATCACAAAAAAAAGTATATTATTAATTGAACTAAATGACATCAAAGTGTGGCTAATATTCTGAGAGGTACGCTCATTTTTGAAGTCTATGTCCTCCATCCTTAAATAATCTGACAAGTTAAAATGAAAGGAGTAACACAGTAGTGGGGAGACAAAATCTAGAGCAAGAGAGCTACAACAAGCAGACTGGGATTCTCTGATGATTTGTCCTGGAACCTAGCCTTCTAAACTCTCCTAGGAGCTATTCAGAGCTAAACCTAAATAAGTCTTTAAAGTTCTGAGATACTTTACAATGCCTCCTGATGAGTAAATAAGATATGGCAGTAAAAAATAGCCTGGGAGTAAAAAGTCAAGGTTCAGAGTCATCTTGTTTATGTGTGTCTTTTGTAAGTTGGTTATTTTAAGGTCTGAGCCCACCTGCAATTGTGCTAAGAGTTAGGAATTCTCTTTCTTATTTTTAAATTTGTTGTGAACACCTTTGGTTAAAAAAGTATTTTTAGGTCCTACTTTGCAGGTTTCTATAGATATATTTATGCATTTTATAAAGAGGAAATGCTAGTAAAGCTAAGGCAAACAAATAAACATTAAAAATAGAACATCTGCAATTCAGGGAAACTAGCTGAATCAATTCCTTTCTTCTTGTCTAAGTGGGAATGAGGGTGAAAAAAGTGGTGATATTTTGGTACCAATAGCATTTCATTTCTTTGGAAAGGGAAGCAGGGATCAAGGAAGGATAAAGATATACTTGCTGTCTGTCAGATAACTTATGACTTTTATTGATGCCACTGTACCCAGATTTCTGCTATTCTAGCCTCTTCACTATGGCTATTTCTTGTAACACGCTGGCCTCACTCAGTGATGGCTATGAAAAAATGGTTGATCGGGACCAGGCAGATAGCAGCACATCATCAATCAAAAATTGTTTTTGACTGGAAGAGAGTGGGTTGCCAAGTCTCTGGTAAGCATATCCTAATAGGACTTAAATAATTCATTTACTTAAAAAAAATTCTCTTGTACTTCCCTAAAATGTGGTTTATCTTGTCTTAGATATTTTCAAAAGCCAGTGCACTTCTGAACATGTAAACTCATTTGTATTTCCATTTTGCTGAGTCCATTTGAGCTCTTTTTCTCTTCTGTCAGTTCCTACAGTATTTAAATATATTTTGAAAGAATTCTGCTTGGTGGAGCAATTTTTAAAAATGAAAACTTGACCAGGAAAAGACACTACCACTATTTTAATTTAAAAAATAATAATAAATAAGCAAAATCTCACTGCCCAAGATTAACAAGCTCAGGTTGACAGAAAGGATCAAATAAATTCTGACAAATCAAAAATCAGCATATTAGGACTGTAGAGCATTACAGTTAATTTCAAAATATGAAATAATGATTACTCCAGCCAAAAATTTATCCCATTGATAAACTCTTATAATATAATCTAAATTTCCTCTAAACAGGTTTCTCTCTCTTTTTTCCTCTAGTTCTCTACACACATACACACATACCTGTATTATGCTGAAAATTAATGGTCAAAGTCACATGTTAGTTCTTACTGACTTCGAGAAAGCTAATGTTATGATACCTATAGAAGTACTTTTGGATCACATTGGGCATTCAGGGCCTTCTTTGCTATTTCTGAAGGTAAATATTTTTCTCTAACATTTCCAAGTATATTCAAAGTATTATGTCTTTCTGTCCACGAATTTTCTCAAGTACAGGTAGCATATTTCAATGAAGATTTTATTCCTTAAACTACTGTTTGTTTGATTTTCATTTAATCTGAATTGATTTTTATGAAAGCCATGTAAGCAGACATCCTGAGGTGAGGTGAGAAAAGAGTGATGAGAAAAGACAAGAACATGAGAAAATAGATTTAACAATTGAGTCAATAATCACAGAGATGCAAAAGTTGGCATGGAATAGAGCTGAGAATAGTTCTAGCCTACTATGAATTATTTTCAAGGATTTCTTACATCATACAGCAATCCTCTTACATGGCAAATTTCTCCTGAAAGCAACATTTGTGTTTGTCCCCAGTGTAAATTTCCAAAAACAATACACATTAGTCCCATAACCCAACAGAATGAAGAGAAATATAGTTAGCAATGAAGCAGGCATTTTGGGTCAACATTAAGCTAAACTTTCATTAAGAAATATGTCCTATATAATTTATTTGTGTATCAGTCAAACTAGCCTAGCAATCCAAGCAAGGGCAGATGTTGTGAATAGGTGAACCAAGATAGGTTATTTACTATGTTGGACCACTGAAACAAAATCTTAGCTTATAGAGCTCCAGGTCCCCATGACCATAGTATTTATTCTGTCTTCTGTGCCTCTGGGACAGTATTTCTCAAACTGATGCATACTGGCACTATGCTTAAGAGATATTCCTTTTAAAAATGTGTTCTCTGGTCCCCTATAGTTACTATCTTCTGGTCATTCTATTCCACATTGGAGATTCACCATACATACCAGCATATTTAAATCTCTAAGGATTCTTCCAGTGAAGAAACTTGGTTAGCCTAGCATTTGCCAAAATTATTTAACCATGGAAGGAACAGTCATATTCCCCAGTTTCTGGAAATGCTTCTGGCTGACTGCACTTAGCTGCCAGTCCTTTCCAGAAATTGCCATTAGCTGGAAGGAATTGCCTTTCCCCAGTTTATAACCCCTTCCTAGGGAGTGCATGCATTCAAGGACTGGTCAAGGAAGAAGCCAAAAGCCCTGATAGGTCATCACAATGTGAAACAACTCTATAGGGTTATCTCAGTTTCAGAGCTCACCTTGAGGTTGGCTGAGGCATTTGTTGAGACTATTTGATGGCCCAACTTTTCTCTCTACCCAGGGTTGTTTCTCTTCCTTAAAAAAAAATCCTATTGGCCCAGCCAGGTAGTTAAGTTGGATAGAGAATCATCCCAATTCACCAAGTTGTAAATTCAATCTTCAGTTATGGCACATATTGGCTTGGCCAAAGTCTGTATGATTTTTCCGTAAAATAAAAGACATTTTTCATGTTCACCAAAAACTTTATTGATTTGGATATTTTTAGCATGTCATCTATCCCCTGTGTGGTGTAACATTGGTTGTTCTCAATTAATGAATGTCTCGATTGGATTGCTATCAGCTTCAACTGGTCTACCCCATCGTGGAGCATCATCCAGCAAGAAATCTCCAGCACGAAACTTCACAAACCACTTTTGACACATTTGATCAGTCACAGCATTTTCTCCATACACAGCACAAATCACTTTTTGTGTTTCAGTTGTGTTTTTATCTTCCTTGAAATAACAAAGCATGATATACCAAAATGTTGTATATTTTCTTCCATCTTCAATATTAAAATGGCTACACAAAAATTCACCAATTCTGATATTTTCTTAAATGCACACTGATATGCCAGCTGTCACAATACAATCTAACAAAATTGTTTTAAATGAAGTTAAAAACAACTAAGCACTACTAGAGCCATCTTATGGAAAAAATCAAATGAACTTTTTTGGCCAACCCAATACAAGAATCAACCAATGAATGCATAAATGAATGGAGCAACAAATCAATCTTTCTCTCTCTCCATCCCTCTCTCCCTTCTTCATGTTCTCTCTCTCAGATCAATAACAAATTTTTAAATTATCCTTCTCTTCAAAACTAAAACATTAAAATAACAACAAACTCACAATTATCAACAACAGAACCTTAAAA
>PVIW01006419.1:0-87440 GCA_004026585.1 Noctilio leporinus
CAAAAAGGGGATGGATGTAATACAACAACAATAAAATTAAAACAAACAAACAAACAAAACAAAAAGTAAAACAAGGAATAGGCCTTCAGTGGTCAGGGGAATGGGGTAGGGGGGGAGCTAGTGGTAGAGGCAAAGAAGGGGAGCAGCTTAGACAAGAACCTAGTATAAAGGAACCATGGACGTGGACAACAGGTGGGATTGACTTTGGGGGGAATGGGTGGGTGGGTTGGGGTACAGAGGGGAGCAAAAAGGAGATGGATGTAATACAACAACAATAAAATTTAAAAAATAAATAAATAAAAGATAAATTATAAAATTAAAAAAAAAAAAAAAAGAATAGACATATTGATCAATGGAACAGAATAGAACCCATAAATAAACCCAGATCTCTATGGTCAACTAATATTTGACAAAGGGAGAAGGAGCATAAAATGGAGTGAAAATAGCCTCTTCAACAAATGATGCTGGGAGAACGAGACAGGGACATGAAAAAATAAATAAATAAAGCTAGACCACCAACTTACACATTTACCAGTTTTCCCATTTACATGTCCTGACTGGAGACTGAACCCTCAATCCAGGCATGTGTCTTTACAAGATATCCAACTGGGAACAATTTGCTTTGCAAGATAATACCCAACCAGCTCAGCCACACCAGTCAGGGCAAAATTTTGTTTTTTAAAGTTTTAAAGAAACTTGTGTTTCTAAATGTTAGTAATTGGTTTACAGCTTCATAAAGATTGTGTAAGCTCTTACCAGGCAGATTTTACTCCAACCAAATTCATTTGCAGAGATGATTTACCTTCTATATATGGTGGTTCCAATTAGAACACAGCTGTGGAAATTTTAGAAAATATGAAAAGTAAAATGCATTTAAAACATTATAATCTTGGGGCCAATGTTGCTTTTTATGATATAAATATTGCTGCCAAATTATTGTCTGCTCAATTAAGTTACAGTCACAACAGTTGCCTTTTGTTTGAATGAAGGGTTTTTTTTGTTTGTTTTTTTTTTCCCCCCCTTGGAGACAGAATTTATGGCTAAAAGAGATTAATAAAAAAGTTTTTTTTTATCTAAGAATAGAGGAAGTTTTTGGTATGGTTAGAAATTACCATGAAAATTAAAGAAGCTTTTCATGGGTGAATTACCAAGTCATTTTTCACCAAAGTGTGCAAATATAAAATCAAATTATTTAAACAACAAAAATTTAGAAATCTCAGCATTTTATGAATGAGATAAATATTTATTCAATTTGTTCAATAAATTAGATTGAGATGTATTCAGAATCATCAAGAGCTATTTTAATTGAAAATAAACTAAGTTTTATCAGTTCTGAAGATAGAACTAACAACATCTTATACAACACAAAGCTTATCTGTCATAAATCAAACTTCATGTTTTTAACATTCTGGCTATCTACATTAACATATCTCTGAGACTTAATCATAATGATGTCTAATGAATAAGTGAAAGGGCTCTAAAATGCTCTCAAAATGTTGATTCTTTCTATAGCAATACTAATTAATGTATATGGGTAGGAGGAGGAAGTTTAGTAACTATTTTTAAGGAAAACAAAGAAATAACATTCAAGTTGCTCCACACTTCTTCAAACACACAACATTCGACATTGCATTACTAAGAATGATTAACCTGAGTGAAATCCAAGATGAAGGCATAGATATACGTACTCTGTACCCCTCCACATCCAGAAATGGCTACATCTACCTCAAAACTAGAAATAATCAGAAATTCTGGAATGTCAAGCTTCATAGAAGTCAAACAAAAATAAAGATATAAAGAATAAATGCCCATCCACACACGTAGTAGGGGTAGAGCTGGGACAGAGAGGTCATGGTTTGGCAAAGCAGTTTGATGGTATGGCAACTGCAGTGGGATGGCAATTGTAGTTAACCAGTGGAAAGTCCAGTCACAGGAGGGACACCTAGGGACTGCTCCCAGCACCACACCAGACATGGCTCACTGGGGGACAATAAAGCCATGCTACTGACTCTGAAAACCAGTGGGGTTTGGGGTGGAGGAAGAAACTGCCGATCTCTCAGCAGAGTTTGTATGATTAGAGACTCCCACAGTCCTGGAATGTCCTCAGACCCACCCACTCTGGGAACCATGGCCAGGACAATAGCTGGAAAATCTAGTTAGTCCCATATGAGAAGCAGGAGAAGTTGCTGGAAAAGGGTGAGTGCTGAGCAAGCATCACTGTTCCCACTCATGTCCCTTCCCCACATACAGCACCACAACCTCGTGAAACGGGCCACCTGTACTGTTGAATACCTAAGGCTCACCCTTACAACATATCAGGTACCACAGCTCTACCTAAGACACAGAGACAAACACAGAAGCCTATCAAGTTGAGGAGACAGAGAACTATGGCTTCAAAAAGGGAACAACAGATCAAGGTCCCAGTAAACAAACTAAGCAACAAGGAAATAGCCAAACTAGTAGATGAACAAATAGCCAGCCTAACAGATGCACAGTTTAAAATGCTGGTGAGGAGGAGGAAGATGGCAACAGAGTAGGGGGCAGAACTGATGGCAATCTCAAGTGCTGAAGCAGCTGAAGAATAAGGTAGGGAACATGAGACAGCTGCAAGTCCCCAAGAATTGGAAAGGTAAGCGTCTGGATTCAGGGGTGCATAGCTCAGAGGCTGCAGAGATCTACAGCAAAGCAGGTGAGACAGTTCCTATTTGGCCAGGCCTGCAGGCCAAGGTCAGCTCTAGGCAGCTATGCCCAGAGAGGTGGCTCTGACTGAAGACAGCTTCAGGCCTCCCAGTGACTAGAAATTTGAGCAGTAAAGTGTGGACAGTGAGCAAAAACTCGGGAAAATTGAGGAACTGAATTCCTGCAGGGGAGGGACTGTGTCTGAGATGCACTCCAGAGAAGGAGTGAAAGGAAGCTCGGCTACCAGGGCCAGAGATGGAGGAGGAGATATCTACAGTGAGCAGGAGGAGGAATGCAGGAGCACACAGGTCAGGGAGGCATGAAAGTGGAAAACTGCACCACCAAGCCACCTGGGGAGAGGGCAGCATAAAACCCAAGCAAGAAGGGAGGCCCAATCCTACACAGCATTGCACAGGATCCCACAGAAACCGTAGCTCAAAAACTGTGCAAGAGGGGAACTTGCTACTGGCACAATCAGCGGGCATCCGCCACAGACAGTGGAAACCTCCTTGAGAAGCTGGCTAGGGAGGAGTAGCATTGACAGCACAAACATCACCCTTCAGTGCTCTCCACAAAACCAGTAAAAGAAGGGAGGACTCCAAAACACCAGCAGTGTGGAAACCTAGTTAGGCTACTAGAGGCTCAGCCTACCAGGAGGTGTGGCACTCAGAACCAGCCCTGACTGTAACAGCCCTAGGCTTTGCCATTCCAAAGCCCCGCTGCCTGACTGTAGTAGGCTACAGAGACTTGGTCAAGGAAAAGAGGCAGACTCAGGAAATGAATTGCTGCTAACCTCAAGCACCTGAGTTACACTGAGAGCTACATGAATTATTAATTCCTAACATATCCTTTTCAAAAGTCACTCTCAGCCCTCACAGTTAGTGCATTTTAAGCAAATAGTGTTTATATCATAGTGTATTCCAAATCCTATATTTTTACTTCTCCCTTCTCTCAATTAATTTAATTACCCAAGATCCCCTTCCTACTCTTGTTTTAAAGTCTAGTTACTCATTCCCAACCCTCAATCTAAGTATTCCTCTCATCTTCAGACTCTTAAAATCATTTTTTTGTAGGTGTGCTACTAGGTGTTACACATTCTTTTTTCTGCTGAAAAAACACATGTCCGAGCTCCACCTTGACCAATCATTGCTCATAGAGTATGAACAGGGATGTAGATGCAGCAACTTTACAAACTTAGCTATAAAATGTAGTTATAAAATGTAGTTATAAACAATCTCCTCCTCCTCCAAACACCTCTTAATCTCTCTTTTTTCTTTTTTACCTCAAGCTCTCATCTCACCTATAGAAATTATAGGTCATTCTTTGTTGATAGTGCTGTTGTGAAACTTAGCAATGGAATTCACATTTTTATTTAATCTTTATCTTCTTTTGTTTTCTTTCCTTTTTCTCTCTTCCTTCTTCTTTTTTTTCTTTTTTTCTTTTTTTATTTTCTGGTTTTTCTTCTCCCACCTCCCTTTTTTTCTTCTTCTCTTTTTTTTCCCTTTTCCTTTATCACTATTTTTTCTAAGTTAACCTCCTTACAGTAGTTCTTTCATTCTTTCACTTATGTATTTTTGTTCCTTCACAGAGTATCTATATATAGGTGTGTGTGTGTGTGTGTGTGTGTGTGTGTGTGTATATATATATATATGCAAATATAAATATATATAACTTCTTATTAGGCTTACCACTGTTCACTCACACTCATGGCATTCTGATTCTCCCCCTCCACATTTCTATATGAAGTAAAGTTTGCTTTCTCTCTGCATTCCCCTACCACATCTCACAACTATTTTTGCTACTCCTTTACACTCTTCAAAATTATCTATATTTTAGTCAACTCAATCATTTTCCCCTCTTGTAATAGTCTTATTATGTATATATCCTTATTAAGACTGGTTCATTTGCAGCTGAGGGTGTGAGTAAGGGTGGGGGTTACCTACGAGAGAAGGAGTACTTAGCTAGGCTCACATGCAGTTGGAGGTAGGATTAAAGGAGTAAAAAATATTTGAAAGTGTGGTTATTTTGCCTGAACTGGCGGTTGTGTTTTAGGAGCAGCTCAATAACAGTATATGAGACATGGTAGAAGGAGAGCCTCTCAATCAGCCAGCTGGAGTGAAAGGAGCAACACATAAATAAAATCCAAAATACAATCAAACCCTGGCTGGTAGCACAGTGGCTAAGGCGCCAGCCTACAAACCCAAAGGTCGCAGGTTCAATTCCCCAGCCAGGGCACATAACTAGATTGCAAACCAGGTCTCCAGTCAGGTCTGTGGCTGGAGGCAGGTGAAGCACAATCATACATTGATTCTCTCCCTCTCTGCCTCTCTCCCTTCCCCTCCTTCTAAAAATAATGAAATAAAATCTTAAAAAAAAAATCCAAAATACAATCAGACTGCCCAAATAATGACATAAAGGGCACCCCAATGGCAACAAGTTGAGAAAATCTAGAAGACTGCATCCCTGAACTCCACAAATCTCCTACACTAGAAGGGCACTCCATCAATGCAGGGGGTCATAACAGATTAATCCAAGAAACAAAAACAAGCAAGAACAGTCACCAAAAATGGGGAGAAAAAGGAATAGTCCACTACCAAAAGCAAAGGAGGAATCACCAGAAAGACTGCTAAATTAAAAATAAAAAATAAAAAGCTATCAGACTTGGGATTCAAAGAAATAATTATAAGAAATCTCAATGAGCTCAAAGAAAACTACAAAAAAACTTCAGAGCAAATACAAGGAACATACTGAACATTATACCAGCATTAAAAAGGAAATAGGAACCATCAGTAAGAACCAGAAGGAAATGAAGAATATAATCTCTAAACTGAAGAACACAATTGAAGGAATTCAAAGCAACTTAGAGTAAGCAGAGGACCAGATCAGTGAAATAGTGGACAACAAAGAAAAAATAACCAGACAGCGCAACAAAATGAAAAAAGACTGAAAAAGAATGAAGAGGTTTCAAGAGAGATATAGGACAACATGAAACACAACAAAATCTATATCAAGGATACCAGGAGGAGAAAAGAAACAAGGGCTAGAAAACTTATTTGAAAAAGTAATAATAGAAAAGTTCCCTAAATTGATGGGCAAAATGGTCACTCAATTTCCTTAAGCACAGAGGGTCCCAATAAAGATGAACCCAAACAGACCCACTCCAAGACACATCATAATTAAAATGGCAAATTTCAAAGACATGGAGAGAATTCTAAAAGCATCAAGAGAGAAACATCTAATAACATATAAGGGGGTTCTGATAAGGTTATCAAATGATTTCTCAACAGAAAATAATACAAGCTAGAAAAGAAGGGCAAAACATACTCCAATTAATGAAAAACAAAGGCCTGCAACCAGGAATATTTTACCTAGCAAGGCTCTCACTTAAAATGGAAGGTGAAATAAGGAGTTTCCTAGACAAAAGAAAATAAAAGAATAAATCTCCATCAAACCAGCATTGCAAGAGATGCTAAAAGGCCTGCTTTAATAAAATAAAGATATTAATATAGACAGAGAGAAATACAGAAACAAAGGGGGAAATGTCAATGAATAAGTACCTCCTAATAATAATCTTAAAAGTAAACAAATTAAATGCACCAATAAAAACACATAGGGTAGCTGAATGGATAAGTAAACATCATCCACATATATGCTGTCTTCAAGAGACCCACCTCAGAACATACTGAAAGTGAAGAAATAGAAAAATATATTTCAAGCAAAGGGACATAAAAAAAATGCTGGGGTATCAATACCTATATCAGACAAAACAGATTTCGCAATGAAAGCCACAAAAAGAAACAAAGGACATTTCATAATACTTAAGGGAACAATCCATCAAGAGGACATAACCATTGTAAACATATATGCACCCAACATAGGAGCACCCAAATATATAGGGAAAATATTGGAGGACTTCAGAAGGATATAGGCAGCAATACACTAATAGTAGATTTTAATGCCACATTATCAACAATGGATAGACCTTTCAAGGAAAAATACACCAAGGATATTGTAGCATTGAACAACACTCTAGATGAAATAGATTTAACTGACATACACAGAACTTTTTGCCCCAAAGAAGCAAAATTGACATTCTCCTAAAGCACATGGAATATTCTCAAAGATAGACCACATGGTAGGACACAAATTGAAAAAAATAGAAATCATACCAACCATCTTCTCAGATCACAATGGCTTGAAACTAGAAATCAACCTCAAGGAAAAAATCAAAAAACAATATAATTCATGGAGACTGAATAACATGCTATTAAGTAATGAAAGGGTAAATAATGAGACCAAAGAAGAAATCAAAAAGTACTGGAAACAAATGAAAATGAATTCACAACATCCCAAAACCTTTGGGACATAGTGAAGGCAATACTTAGGGGGAAATTCATAGAGATACAGGCCTACCTAAAAAGACTAAAAGAAACTCATAAAAACAACCTAACCATAAAGCTTCAAGAACTAGAAGACTAGTTCAAGAACAACAAACAAAGCTCAGAGCAAATGGAAGGAAGGAAATAATCAAGATCAGAGCGGAAATAACGTAGCTACTAAAAGCACAATTCAAAGGATAAATAAATCCAGGAGCTGGTTCTTTGAAAAGATAAACAAAATTGCCAAGCCATTACCTAAACTCATCAAAAAAGAGAGAGAGAAAGAAAAAAGAGAGAGAACCCAAATAAACAAGACCAGAAATGACAGAGGAGAAGTCACAACCAAAACCATGGAAACACAAAGGATTGTAAGAAATTACTACATACAACTATATGATATGAAACTTGACAATCTGGGTGAAATGGACAAATTTCTGGAACTGTATAACCTACCAAAACTCAATTAAGAATAAACAAAAATCAACTAGACTCATAATACCTAGTGAAATTGAAGAAGTAATAAAACAATCTCCCAGCACACAGGAGCCCTGGACCAGATGGTGACACAGGTAAATTTTACCAAACATTTGAGGAAGAACTAACTCCTATCCTCATCAACCTATTCCCAAAAATCCAAGAAGACTTGGACTTATATTTTCATAAAAATGCCAAACTCCTTTTATGAAGCCAATATAATTGTAATCCTAAAACCAGGTCAAGGCATAACAAAGAAGGAAAACTACAGGCCAATAATGTTTATGAACATAGGTGCTAAGATTCTCAACTAAATATTAGCAAACTGGGCCCAGCAATATATTTAAAAAATCATAGACCACGACCAAGTGGAATTCATCCCAGGAATGGAAGGATTATTCAATATTTGCAAATCAATGGATGTAATACACCACACAAACAAACTGAAAGAAAAAAAAAAAAACAACAACATATGATCATAGCAATAGATGCTGAAAAAGCATTTGATAAAGTACAGCACCCTTTTATAATAAAAATGCTCAGCAAGATGGGAATAGAGGAAGCATACCTCAACATAATAAAGGCCATATACAAGAAACTTGCAGCTAACATCATACTCAATGAGCAAAAACTGAAAACCTTTCTTTTAAGAATAGGAACAAAGCAAGGTGTCTTCTTTCTCCCCTTCTATTCAACATAGGCTTCGAAGTTCTAGCCACAGCAACCAGACAAGAAAAAGGAATCAAAGTTATCCAAATTGAAAAGGAGGAAGTAAAACTGTCATTATTTGTACATGACATGTCAGTGTGTATAGAAAACTCTATAGACGCCACTAAAAATCTACATAACAAATAAACTCAGCAAAATATCTGGATACAAAGTCAATATCCAGAAATCAAAGGCATTTTTATATACCAACAATGAAACTTCAGAGAAAGAAACTAGAAAACAAATCTGACTTACTATAGCAACCAAAAAATAAATACTTAGGAATATATTTAAACCATGAAGATAAAAACTTGTACTTGTAAAACTATAGAACACTGAAGAAAGAAATTAAGGAAGATACAAATAAATGGATGCATATACCATGTTCTTGATTGGGAAGAATTAACATTATGAAAATGTCCATACTAGCCAAAGCAATCTATAGATTCAACACGATCCCTATAAAAATACCAATGTTATATTTCACAGAATTAGAACAATACTTAAAAAATTAATATGGAGTCAAAAATGACCCCAAATAGCTACAGTAAACCTGATAAAGAAGAACAAAGTAGAAGGGATCACAATATCAGATATCAAACTATGTTACAAAGCCATACCAATCATAACAGCCTGGTACTGGCACAAGAACAGACAAACATATCAATGGAACAGAATAGAGAGCCCAGAAATAAATCCAGGACTCTATGTTCAATTAATATTCAACAAAGTGGGAAGGAACATAAAATGGAGTGCAAATAGTTTCTCCAACAAGTGGTGTTGGGAGAACTGAACAGGCACATGAAAAAAAAAAAAAAAATGAAACTAGATCACCAACTTACATCATACACCAGAGTAAATTCAAGATTCATAAAAGACTTAAAAATAAGCAGTGCCACAATAAAATCCCTAGAGGAAAACATTGGCTAAAAAATTGTAGACATTCCAGCAAAATGTTCACCGGAATATTTCCCAGGGCATGGGGAAATAAAGGAACAAATAAACAAATGGGACTGTATCAAACCAAAAAAAGTTTCTGCTCACTAAAGAAAATATCAATAAAATAAAAAGGGAGCTAACTATATGGGAAAACATATTTGCCAGTGACACCTCAGACAAGGGTTTGATATCCAAAATATATAAAGTACTAATATGATTCAATACCAGGGAGATAAACAACCCAATTAACAAATGGGCAAAGGACCTTAACAGACACTTCTTAGGAGCCACTGGGATAGACAGAAGGTTCCATTGTAATCCAATGAATCTATGATCAGCTTCCAGGCTCAAGTACCACCTGTCTAGACTGAACAATTTTATTGTAATTCAATGAATCTGTGATCAGCTGCCAGGCCAAGGTGCCACTGGGCTAAGCAGAAAGTTTCATTTGTAATCCAATGAGTTTATAATCAGCTGCCAGGCTCAGGTGCCACTGGGCAGAACAGACATGTTCATTTGTAACTCAATGAATATGTACTCAGTCTCCAGGCCCAGGTGCTGCTGGGTGAAACTGATCCAGTCAGTTCTAAACCAATGAACCATGATCAGCCAACAAACAGTCTCACATGCCACTCTGTCCAGCTGTCTGACTATCCAAGATATAAGTCAGAGAGTTTGTAATCAGATGCCAGACCCAGGTGCTGCTGGGAGAGAAATACCACTTCAGTGCAAACTATTATATCTGTGCTCAGACACGGTAGGGTAGGAGATATATATTTAGATGTAAATCAAAGACTGTGATCAGGCACCACACTCAGGCATCGCTGGGCAGGGCAAATTGTTTCCAGTGGGCAGGGCTATGAAGACCCCTCTTACAGAAGCCACTTGGCGCAGTATATTCTACCCAGGGTGTGGGTGATGAGTCAGCACTGGGATCCCCACAGCTGCCTCTCTACTTCTATCCTCTAAGCCACCACTGCAAATTCTCCCCAAGAATCTCCAATCAACTCTGCCCTCCCTCTTCTGGAGCCCAGGGTAAGTGGGTGCCAATGTATTTTCATTTGTGGTCACCTTAGTAGTTCTCTGTCTTCAGTGCTCTCTTAGGCTAGTAAACTCCAGGGCTTTCTGGCCTTCTCAGATGTATACTCCTCTCCTCTCCACTGTGTTGCTGTAGGCTGGGAAACCCAGCTCGGGGACCAGAACCCAACCTTCTCAAGTGGAGCCCCTAGCTCCATCCCATTGGCTGCTACCTCTGGTGTGGGTCCACCCAACCCTCTCATGTTTCTGGGATTCCTACCAGTCACATTGAGATGAAGAGTCCTCTTCTGTTCTGTCTATAGTTATAATAAGGCTTCTTTCCAGCTGGTGTTCTATTGGTAATTCCAGCTGATTTTTCTTTAAAAAAGTAATTCCAGATGGGATCTGGGACAAGATTACTGTAGCTCCACTTATTCCTCCACAATCTTGCCAGTAGTAATACATTTAAATAATTTGGGGGACATTTTAATTTTTCTCATATAACATTACAGGATTGAAGGCTAGTTACAATGAAAATGTCATTTTCATTGGCTTCTTTTAAAACAGTTCTTTCAAGTCATTAAATGCCTGCCAAACAACTGCTGTTAGGAACTCTAAAAGTGAGGATTTAAGTAATTAAAATAGAATATTACTTCAATAATATAAAACATAGCATCACAGAAATGCAAGGGAGAGAGCAAGATAAATGAGAATGAATAGTCAATTAGGAGGAGCTGAAAATGCACCATGGAGGGATCCATATGCAATGGCTAACACTCTGAAAGGCTCAGATGTAGACTTGATGTCTCACCTGGAAAGAAAAAGTCAAAGGTATTAAGGCAGGGGCATGAAAAAAAAAAAAAAAAAAAAAAAAAAAAAAAAAAAAAAAAAAAAAAAAAAAAAAAAAAAAAAAAAAAAAAAAAAAAAAAAAAAAAAAAAAAAAAAAAACACCTGCAAAAGTCACTTTTAGTCACACACTAATTTTCCATTTGCTCTTTGGGTAGGCTTTTAAAAAGACTTGCCCCTCCATTCTCTAGCTTTACAGCTACCAGCTCTTTGAATGCCAAGTGTCTGTCTAATCAACTGTGGAATGAAGAGGATGGTGTTCCTTTCAGCCCCTTAGGTTTAAAAAATAGGCACCTTACATTGCCAGTGCCACTCTATCATTGACAATTTGGGAATTAATATTTATAATTAAAAAATTATAAGCCCTGGCTGGTAGCACAGTGGATAAGGTGACAGCCTGTGACCCCAAAGGTCGCAGGTTCGATTCCCAGTCAGGGCAACATAACTAGGTTGCAAGCCAGGTCTCCAATCAGGTCTGTAGCTAGAGGCAGGTGAAAAGCAACCATACATTGATGTCTCTCTCCCTCTCTTCCCCTCTTTCGAAAATAATAAAATAAAATCTTTAAACAAAAAACTTAAAAAATTATAGATAGCCATTCTTCCAATCATTTGTCTAGTATTACACCATTTCATGTATTCTAAAACCTTGGTGATATCTTTTTACTTCAAAGTGATAATCACTTGTATTCTTTACATGTTTGTCCTTGATACTCCCCTAGCTATGTAACTGAAGGTCTTCCATGTTCATATGTAGTTTGTCTTTCTTCTGAGTGGATTTCTGTTTAGTACTGAAGCAAAGAAATTTCACCTAAATAAAGTGCCAATCTGGAAAAGTAATATGAGAAAAGTATATATTATAACAATCACAAGTGAGAGTGAGAAAATATAATATTAAGGGGAACAGTTCATTCTCACTTTAATTGTACTTCCTACAGAAAAAAACCCACCCTTATATATACTGATAATATACTCTTCAGTATCTCATTTTAATACACATATACATAGTCAAATATTGATTCTTTAGAAAGTGTTCTGAAAACCATAATGTTTCAAAGTTGAGCTTATATGTTTGTGAAGATATTTTTCCTTTTTCTTTTTCTTTTTTTTTAAATTTAATTTTATCTTTGTATTACATCCATCCCCTTTTCACTCCCCTCTGTCCCTTTCCCCACCCACTTACTTCCACCAAAGTCAATCCCTCTTCTTGTCCATGTCCATGCTTCTTCCATGCTAGTTCTTTGACTAAACTTTTCCTCTTCTTTGCCTCCTCCTCCCCATTCCAACTGCCCTCCTCCCCTCTGTCCACTGAAGGTCTATTCATTGTATTGATGTATCTGGTTCTGTTTTGCTTGCTTGTTTGTTTTGTTCATTATTGTCCGTTAATGGGTGAGATCATATGGTATTTATCTTTCACTGAACGGTTTATTGCACTAAGCATAACACTCTCCAGTTCCATCTATGTTGTTGCAAAGGTTAGGAGTTCCTTCTTTCTTTCTGCTGTGTAGTATCCCATTGTGTAAAAAGGGCCCAAAGCATGTGAAAGATTGCTCAACATTACTAGCCATTGGAGAGATGCAAATTAAAACCACAATAAGATACCACCTCACATCGGCCAGAATGGCAATCATCAACAAATCTATAGACAACAAGTGTTGGCAAGAATGTGGGGAAAAGGGAACCCTAATGCACTGTTGGTGGGAATGCAGGCTGGTGCAGCCACTATGGTAAACAGTAAAAAACTGTTTAGTAAAAAACTAAAAATGGAACTGCCTTTTGATTCTGCAATTCCACTACTAGGACTATACCTGAAGAACCCTGAAACATTAATTCATAAGAACCTATGTACCTCTATGTTCATAGCAGCACTATTTACAATAGCCAAGTGCTGGAAACAGCCTAAGTGCCCATCAGGTGATGATTGGATCAAAATTTTTTGATATATTTTTCTTGAAAAATTATAGTTAGCAATCTTTTTACTCATTTTTTAATTATGAACAGCAAGGATACATCACACACTACAGTTTGTTACATAGATTACACTCCCTGTACACATGCTACATATCACAGGTGCATAAAGGCCATGCACTCTGCAAACACCTTTAGTTGGTCTTCAAGTTTGGTATCTAACATTGCTTCAAAAATAAAAGTATATAGCTTTTCAAAACTATAAGTAGAATATAATTCACCTCAAAATAATTAGATGCAGAGAATTGCACCCCCATATTCACAGCAACTTTATTCACAATAGCCAAAAGTTAGAAGCAACCCAAGTGTCCATCAGTGGATGAAAAGATAAAATGTAGTCTGTACCTGCAAAAGAATGTTATTTAGATAGGAGAGGATGGCAGCCAAGTAAGTGGAACCCTAGCCCACAGGTTCATGTACCCAGCCCAGAGTTTCAGCTGACCTTTCAACAAATGACATGAACAATCAATTGAATCTTGGCTGATATGAAACTTCTTATTGTTATTATATTAAAGTTGTCCCAATTTTCCCCCTGTGCCCTTCTCCATTCAGCCCAACTCCCACTCCCACAGTCAACCTCCACACTGTTGTCTATGTCCATGGATCATTTATACATCTTCTTTGACTAGATCCTTTCCATTCTTTCCACAACTATCCCCTCCCACCTCTTCTCTGGCCACTGTCAGTTTGTTCCATGTTTCCATGTCTGTGGCTGTATTTTGCTCATTAGTTTATTTTGTTCATTAGATTTCTATTATAATTGAGATCATATGGTATTTATCTTTCAGTAAGTGGCTTATGTCATTTCTTCCTGATGCATAGTATTCCATTGTGTAAATGTACCATAGTTTTTTGATCTATTCATCTATTGATGGACACTTAGGCTATTTTCAGCACTTGACAATGAATTTTTAAAGCCAAGGAGTACAAAGGATGCTTTGCACTGTCTGGTTAGATATTTTGTAAGTTGAAGAGGAAATACTTGTGTGAAGCACCTGCAGCAGGGGAAAGAACAGATAGAAAATGCAGTTTAGTTAAGTTCCTACCCCTCCCCTATTGGTCCTGGTACCACACATGGAACTCCCAACCCTGATCAGAAAGATTTGGGAGGATATATGGAGTCTGGGAGACTCAGGTTGTACACACATGGCACGTAGTACATCCATAGCTGCAACACCAACTGGGAGAGTTCAAGAGAGAAATTCTATCTCCCAACTGGCAATCTGTGTCCAACCATGATGCAAAAGACTTTTTGCCTTTTGGGGAGGTGAGTGCATGGAGAGCCATACAGGTGCTGCAGTGTGGGTGCCACATAGTGACTTTCTTTTTAAGATTAAACTGAGGTGTGCTTGGGTGGGGACTCCAGCAGAGGCCAGATTGGAAGTGTGGTCCATGCCCACTGAGTCTAGCAGGCCAGGAAAAATAGAAGGCTGCACAGGAAAGGGGTTGCTGGGCCCCACACAGTATGACTGGTGAGCAGAGGGTTGCTTGCAGAACAGAAGATTTGTGTCTGAGCCTTCTCTGAGAGCAGTGGTCTAGGAGCTTGACAAGCAAGAACTGAGTGCCTGAGATTCTTTGCTGCCAGGCAGCACCACTTACACCATGGGTACAAAGGCCTGGGAAGAGTTAGGTGTGCCCAGCCCCCACCTGCAGGCTTGCAAACTCTGCAAAACAATAAGTCCAAGTGCAAGAAACCATTCAGGATGAATATCCAAAAAGTAAAGAAAGCAAGCTCCAAAGGAGCTCTATATAAACTTTTATCAGATGCTATGCTGGCTCCCCTAGGCCCTATTCTATTGAAAACAGCAGAGCAGAGAGATTAGAAATTGGTTCAGCAGGAGGTATTCAGGACCCTGCCCAGTCTCCGCTCTCACACAGAGCTGCCATCAGCACCAAGTAGGAAAGAGCAGCCCCTTTTACACAGGTTGTCTCCTCATGTGAAACAGACAGCTAATTCATCAAAAACTACACATTACTGGAAATAATCTGGGACAGACCAGGACATGTGCGTAGGAGGGGAACACTCTACCATCTTCTATGAAGACTGAAGAATGCCTCCCAGGGGATAAAAATGGATCCCATGCTCCCAATAGTACCAGAAGCCCCTCCCTATACCCAGAGGCAGGTTGAAGTGGTGAGTACAGTGCTGTTGAAATTTAGATGAATCACCCCTGGCCCTTGTGTTGATAAAAAGCTAGTAGGGCAGAATTTAAGGATTAGCCAAGCCTAAAAAAGAGAACCAAGTTGTGCATAGTTTATAGCCTCAAACAAGCTACCTATAGCCAGATTGGGACATAATCTGACATTACCAGAGAAGGATCCAGAAGGACAAAATAGTAGACAAACAAAGACTAGACTCTGCTGAGATGAATTCTATCTCATTCTTTTTATTTTTTATATTACTTTTTATCTTGCATAGCTTTTTAACATTGTTTCATTTTCTTAAATGTTGTCCCTAGTTTTTCACTGTTATTTTCTTTTTATACATTATTTTTTATTTTTATTTTACTTTTATTTTGAATCTCATATTTTACTCTTCCTTTCTCTTAAAATGATTTGCCTTCATCTTCCCCTTCTTACTTTTTAAATATTATTTTTCCCTTTTCATAACTTGTTTTTTTTTTTAAATTTTATTGTTGTTGTATTACATCCATCCCAGTTTTGCTCCCCTCTGTCCCCCTCCCCACCCACCCATTCCTCCCAAAGTCAATCCCACCTGTTGTCCATGTCCATGGTTCCTTTATACCAGGTTCTTATCTAAGCTGCTCCCCTTCCTCGCCTCTGCCTCCCTTCACCAAACCTCTTTGCCCCTAACCACTGAAGGCCTATTCACTGTATTCATATATTTGGTAATGTTTTGCTTGTTGTTAGTCTTGTTCATTATTGTCCTGTAATGGGTGAGATCATATGGTATTTGTCCTTAACTGTCTGGCTTATTTCACTAAGCATAATACTCTCCAGTTCCATCCATGTTGTTGCAAAGGGTAGGAGTTCCTTCTTTCTTTCTGCTGTATAGTATTCCATTGTGTAAATGTACCAAAGTTTTTTGATCCAATCATCCACTGATGGGCACTTAGGCTGTTTCCAGCACTTGGCTACTGTAAATAGTGCTGCTATGAACATAGATATATATAGGTTCTTATGAATTGGTGTTTCAGGGTTCTTTGGGTATTGTACAAGTAGTGGAATCACTGGATCAAAAGGCAGTTCCATTTTTAGTTTTTTAATGAAACCCCATACTGTTTTCCACAGTGGCTGCACCAGCCTACATTTCCACCAACAGGGCACGAGGGTTCCCTTTACCCCACATCCTCGCAAATACTTGTTGTTTGTTGATTTGTTGATGATTGCCATTCTGACAGGTATGAGGTGGTATTTTACTGTGGTTTTCATTTGCATCCCTCTGATGACTAGTGATATTGGGCATTCTTTCATATGCCTCTGGGCCCTTTGTATATCTTCCTCAGTGAGTTGTCTGTTCAAGTCCTTTGCCCATTTTTTAATTGGGCTGTCTGTCTCCCTGGTGTTGAGTTGCATTAGTTCTTTATATATTTTGGAGATCAAACCCTTGTCTGAGGTATCATTGGCAATTATGTTTTCCCAAACAGTTGGTTCCCTTTGAATTTTGCTGATATTTTCTTTAGCTGAACAGAAACTTTTCAATTTGATATAGTCCCATTTGTTGATTTGTTCTTTTATTTCCTTTGCCCTTGGAGAAGTATCAGTAAACATATTTTTGTGTAGGATATCCAAAAGTTTACTGACTATATTTTTCTCCAGGGCTTTTATGGTGACTCTACTTATGTTTAAATCCTATATCCATCTTGAGTTTATTTTGGTGTAAGGTGTAAGTTGGTGGTCTAGTTTTATCTTTTTGCATGTTGCTGTCCAGTTCTCCCAACATCATTTGTTGAAAAGACTGTTTTTACTCCATTGGATGTTCCTTCCCCCTTTGTCAAATATGAGTTGACCATAGAGTCCTGGGTTAATTTCTGGGCTCTCAATTCTGTTCCATTGATCTATATGTCTATTCTTATGCCAGTACCATGCTGTTTTGATGACAGTAGCCTTGTAGTATTGTTTGAAGTCCGGTATTGTGGTTCCTCCAACCTTGTTCTTCTTTCTCAAGATTGCTGTGGCTATTCATGGGCTTTTTGGCTCCATATAAATTTTTGAATTATTTTTTCTATTTCTGTGAAGCCTGTCATTGGTAATTTCATTGGGATTGCATTGAATCTGTAGATTCCTTTGGGTAGTATGGACATTTAAATGATGTTCATTCTTCCCATCCACGAACATGGTATATGCTTCCATTTATTTGTATCTTCCTTGATTTCTTTCTTCATTGTTCTGTAGTTTTCTGAGTACAGGTCTTTTACCCCCTTAGTTAAGTTTATTCCTAGGTACTTTATTTTTCTTGTTGCTATGGTAAATGGGATTTGTTTTTTTGCTTCTATTTCTGTCGTTTCATTATTGGTATACAAAAATGCGTTTGATTTCTGGATATTGACTTTATACCCAGCTATTTTGCTAAATTTGCTTATTAGGTTGAGTATGTTTTTGGTGGAGCCTATCGGGTTTTGTATGTACACTATCATATCATCTGCAAATAATGACAGTTTGACTTCCTCCTTTCCAATTTGGATATCTTTGGTTCCCTTTTCTTCTCTGATGGCGATAGCTAGAACTTCCAAGACAATGTTGAATAGAAGTGGAGAAATTGGACAGCCTTGTCTTGTTGCTGATCTTAGGGGGAAAGCTTTCAGTTTTTGTCCATTAAGTATGATGTTGGCTTCAGGGTTCTCATAGATGGCCTTTATGATGTTGAGGTATGCTCCCTCTATTCCCATTTTGCTGAGGGTTTTTATCATAAATGGTTGCTGTACTTTATCAAATGCATTTTCAGTATCTATTGATATGATCATATGGTTTTTATGTTTCAATTTGTTGATGTGGTGTATTACATTGATTGATTTATGAATGTTGTACCATCCTTGAATCCCTGGGATTAATCCACTTGATCATGGTGTATGATCTTTGTAATATACTGCTGAATCAGGTTGGCCAATATTTTGTTGAGAATTTTAGCATCTTTGTTCATCAGAGATATGGTCTGTAGCTTTCTTTCCTAGTTGTGTCTTGCCCTGGTTTTGGGATTAGAATAACGTTGGCTTTATAGAAAGAGTTTGGGAGCCTTCCCTCTGACTGAATTTTTTGGTATAGGTTGAGAAGGATAGGTTTTAGTTCTTCTTTAAATGTTAGGTAAAATTCACCTGTGTATCCATCTTGTCCAGGGGTTTTGTGCTTTGGGAGATTTTGGATTACTTCTTTAATTTCACTAGTTGTTATTGGCCTATTCAGGCTTTCTGCTTCTTCTGGGTTTAGTTTTGGTAGATTATACATTTCCAGAAATGTGTCCATTTCATCCAGGTTGTCATATTTTTTATCATATAGTTGTTTGTAGTAGTTTCTTACAATCTTTTGTATTTCTGAGGTATCAGTTGTGATTTCTCCTCTGTCAGTTCTGATTCTGTTTATTTGGGTCCTCTGTCATTTTTCTTGATGAGTGTGGATAAAGGCTTGTCAATTTTGTTTATTTTTTCAAAGAACCAGCTCCTGGACCTGTTGATTCTTTGAAATGTAGTTTGAATCTCTGAGTTATTTAGTTCTGGTCTGATCTTGATGATTTCCTTCCTTCTACTTCCTCTGGGATTTGTTTGTTGTTGTTCCTCTAGTTCTTGCAGCTTTAGGGTTAGGTCGTTTTTATAAACTTCTTGTGATCTTTCTAGTTAGGCCTGTATTGCTACAAATTTCCCTCTGAGCACTGCCTTTGCTATGTCACATAGGTTTTGGGCTGTTGTGTGTTCATTGTCATTTGTTTCCAGGAAATTTTTGATTTCATCTTTGATCTCATTGTTGACTCCTTCATTGCTTAAAAGCATGTTATTCAGTCTCCATGAGTTAGAGAATTTTTGGGTTTTCCCTTGAATTTGGTTTCTAGTTCCAAGCCATTGTGATCTGAGAAGATACTTTGTATGATTTCCATTTTCCTGTATTTGTGGAGGCTTGTCTTGTGACATACCATGTGGTCTATCTTGGAGAAGGAGCCATGTGCATTTCAGAAGAATGTGTATTTTGCTTCTTTGGGGTAAAAGACTCTGTATACATCAGTTAGGTCCATTTCCTCTAGAGTGTTGTTCAATGCCACAACATCTCGGGGGATTTTTTGTTTGGAAGATCTGTCCATTGTTGATAGTGGAGTATTAAAATCCCCTACTATTAGTATGTTGCTGTCTATATCTTTCTTGAAGTCCTCCAAGATTTTCCTTATATATTTCGGAGCTCCTACTTTGGGTGCATATGTGTTTACCACAGTTCTTTCTTCTTGATGGATTGTTCCCTTACGTATTATATAATGTCCTTCTTTTTCTCTTTTTATGGCCTTCATTGTAAAATCTACTTTATCTGAAATCAGTATTGCTACTCCAGCTTTTTTTTTTTCATGTCCATTTGCGTGATATATAGTTTTCCATCCATTCACTCTCAATCTGTGTCGATCTTTTGTTCTGAGGTTGGTCTCTTGAAGACAGCGTATATGTGGGTCACATTGTCTTATACATTTGGCTACCCTATGTCTTTTTATTGTTCAATTTAATCCATTTACATTTAAAGTTATTATTGATTGATACTTACTCGTTGACATTTTCTCACTTTGTACCTGTATTCTTCTTGGTTTTCTCTATTTCTTCATTTTATTTATTTATTTATTTTAAAAGCAGACCCTTTAGCATTTTTTGCAATGCTGGTTTGGTAGAGATGTATTCTTTTGGTCTTTTTTTTTTTTTTGTCTGGGAAGCTCCTTATTTCTCCTTCTATCTTGAATGAGAGCCTTGCTGGGTAGAGTATTCTTGGTTGCATGCCTTTGTTTACCATGACTTGAAATACTTTTTGCCATTCCCTTCTGGCTTGAACTGTTTCTGTTGAATAATCATTTGATAGCCTTATTGGAGCCCTCTTCTATGTTATTTGTCATTTCTCTCTTGATGCTTTTAGGATTTTCTCTTTGTCTTTGAAATTAGCCATTTTAATGATAATGTGCCTTGGTGTTGGTCTGTTTGGGTTGATCCTCATTGGGACCCTCTGTGCTTCCTGATCTGTATTAATGTTTTCATTCATCATGTTAGGGAAATTTTCTATCATGACTTTCTTGAACAGGTTTTCCATTCCTTGTTTCTCTTCTCCTTCTGGTAACCCTATGATACGGATGTTATTATGTTTCATGTTGTCCTGCAGCTCTCTTAAACCCTCTTCAATCTTGTTCAGCCTCTTTTTATTTTCTTGTACTGTCTTGGAGTATTTGTCCACATTATCCTCCAACTTGTTGATCTGGTCCTCTGCTTCCTCTAGCCTACTGTTGATTCCTTCTACTGTATTCTTCTTTTTTTTTTTTTTTAATTTTATTGTTGTTGTATTACATCCATCCCATTTTTGCTCCCCTCTGTACCCCTCCCCACCCACCCATTCCCTCCAATGTCAATCCCACCTGTTGTCCATGTCCATGGTTCCTTTATACTAGGTTCTTGTCTAAGCTGCTCCCCTTCTTTGCCTCTACCTGACCCCTCCCCCCAACTCCTTTCCCTCTGACCACTGAAGGCCTATTCACTGTATTCATATACTTGGTTCTGTTTTGCTTGTTGTTAGTTTGCTCATTATTGTCCCGTAATGGGTGAGATCATATGATATTTGTCCTTCACTGACTGGCTTATTTCACTAAGCATAATACTCTTCAGTTCCATCCATGTTGTTGCAAAGGGTACAAGTTCCTTCTTTCTTTCTGCTATATAGAATTCCATTGTGTAAATGTACCAAAACTTTTGATCCAATCATCCACTGATGGGCACTTAGGCTGTTTCCAGCACTTGGCTATTGTAAATAGTGCCGCTATGAACATAGGTGTGCATAGGTTCTTCTGAATTGGTGTTTCAGGATTCTTTGGATATAGTCCAAGTAGTGGAATTACTGGATCAAAAGGCAGTTCCATTTTTAGTTTTTGAAGGAAACCCCATACTGTTTTCCACAGTGGCTGCACCAGCCTGCATTCCCACCAACAGTGTATGAGGGTTCCCTTTGCCCCGCATCCTCGCCAACACTTGTTGTTCAGAAATTGTATTCTTCATTTTCTCCTGGCACTTATTGATAATTTTTATGTCCTTTTTGATGCTGTTTTGGCTCTCAGTAAGTTCCTTGTAACTTCCCTGGAGCTGTTTATAGTTTTCTTTGATCTGGCTAAGCTCATTGAGCTTCTCTAGCATCATTCTTTTGAATTCCTTATCTGATATTTCGGGTGCCTCTGTTTCATTTGGTGGTCTTTTTGGGAATTCTTCCTTTCCTTTTGGTGATGGACTGATTCTTTTTTCCCCCAGCTTGGGTGTCTGTTGTTGCTTGCTTTTTGTTCTTTGTTTTGTTTTTCATTGGATTAATCTGCTTTGCTTTCTTACCTTAGTTGAGCACCCTTCTGTGTTAGGAGACTTGTGGAGTTCAATGTTTCAGTCTCCCAGATTTTCTCCACTTGTTATTCTTGGTGTGGCATTTATTTGGACTCTGGTTGTATTCTAGACCTGTGGGCTTCTTTCCTATAGGTCTGTGCCGCCTCTGGGCTCTGCTCCCCTAAGTCCAGATGTTGACCCCTCCAATTCTTAGGGACCTGACAATGTCTCATGCTTCCTATCCTATCCTCCAGCTACTCTGGTACTTGAGAACGCCATTAGCACTGCTCTCTTCTCTGTCACCATCTTTGATCTCTCCCTTTCTTATAATATCCTTATTCTCTTTCCACATTTATTAACATAGTCTCAGTTATCCTAGATATTATGGTTGTTGCTGCATTTGTTTCCATTTTAATTCAAGTTCACTATTTTTTATTTAAATCTCATTTTTTACTTACCTCATATCCTCCTCTATTTGCCTTCCTCCTGTCACCTTATTTTCATTTAAAATTTTAATTTCTTCCTTTCATGGTCCTCCTTATTATTTCATCTCTCTCTAGTCCCTCAGAATTATTTTCCTTTTTTTAGACATTTCACAATCTTTTTTCTTTTTTTAATTTTTTCTTACTTATAATATTATTACTCTGTTTCCACTTTTATTCACCATTTTCATTTGTTGTAGATATCACTGTGGTGGTTGTTTTTCTTCCTATTTTTCTTCCTTTTATTACTCCATTTTGCTCTATCCCATTTCTATTTTACTTACATTATAATTTTATTTTATCCTTTTATTTGCCTTATTTCTTTTCCATATTCCATATTCTTATTATTTTTCCTCCATTCACACCCTAAAGATCATTTTTCTTTGTATTAGTCACCTCATATTCTTTTTTCCTTTTGTGCTATTCTTGTTCTCTTTGTTGTTAATATCATAGTAGTGGTTGGAAGGTACTTTTGCTGGTGTGCGTTTTGTTTTCCGGGATGTTAGATTTTGTTCTGGCAGCTTCTGTATAATAGCTAGAGGGGGTAACCCACCAATAACCAAGCTGACAATAACCACAACCCCGTTACAACTAGAAAGTGGAAAATAAACTGCATAAAGGGAATTCCTAGAGCATCCAGCACCAGTTAATGCCACAGGTCTCCTATTATAAAAGGCTATACAAAGACAGATAGTCAAGACAGATGAATCTAATATGCAGAAACAAACAACAAAATTCACCTACTATTGGGAGATTAAAAAAAAAAAATAACCTCCATCAAAAGGAAAGGAGTAATCCCCAGAAAAAGAGCTAAATGAAATTGAGGCAATTTAGTAGAAACTACATCAGCATGAAAAAGGACATAGAAACTATTAAAAAGAACCACAAGAAAATAAAGAATAAAATATCTGAAATGAAGAGTACACTAGAAAGAACTAAACACAGAATAGATGGAGCAGATGATCGAATCAGCAAGTTGAAATACAAAGTAAAAAATATGATCAGAGCAACAAAACAAACAAAAAGAATCAAAAAGGACAAAGATAGTTTAAGGGACTTGCAGAGCAACATGAAACATGAAATATAATAATATTTGTGTTATAGGGATACCAGAAAAAGAAGAAAAGGGGCAAAGGATAGCAAACCTGTTTGAAAAAATGACAGAAATGTTCCTTAACTTGTTAAGGAAAAAGTCATGCAAATTCAGGAGGTACAAAGAGGCCAAACCAGGATGAACTTAGAAAGGCCCACTATAAGATACATCAAATCAAAATGGAAAAATTTACCCCTCTTAATTTTTCTTTTTCAGAAAAAAAGATAAAATTTAAACACAATTAGAGAATGTTAAAAGCATCAAGGGGGAACAGAAGCACTACAAGCCAAAAGGAAATGCCATGAAATAGTTCAAGTAATGAGAAGCAAAGACCTGAAACCAAGACAACTCTACCCAGCTCCCATTTAAAATGGAAAGTGAAATAAAGTGCTTCCCAGAACAACCAGAGTAAGGGGCTAAAAATGCATCTCAATCAAACCAGCATGGCAAGAGATGTTAAAGGGACTGCCTTCAGAAGATGGAGAAGGGGTGAGGCACAGGCAAAAAAGAAGAAATAGAAGTGAATAAATACTTATCAATAATAACCTTAAATAAAAGTGGAATAAATGTTCTAATCAAAAGGCATATGGTAGTAGCTGAATGGATTAGGAAACATGACTCACGTATATTGCTGTCTACAAGAGACCCATCTCAGAAGTTGTACTCCAGCAGAAAGTGAAGGGATGGAAAATATAGTTGAAGAAAATGGACATATAGTTGAAGAAAATATAGTTGAAGAAAAAGAGCTGGGGTAGGAATATTTAGATCAGACAAAATAGACTTCAAAACAAAGACCATAGCAAGAAACAAAGAAGGTCACTACATACTACTAAACAAAGTTGTATGACAAGAAGATTTAACCCTTGTAAACATATATGCACCCAACATAGGATCACCCAACTATATAAGTAAAATCTTGGAAGTCTTTAAGAAGGAGATTGACAGCAATACAGTCATCATAGGGGTGTTTTAAAACCCCATTTTCAACAATGTATTGATTGTACAAACAATACTCAAGGATATTGTGGCATTAAGCAACTTCCTAGATCAAAAGGGCTTATTTTATATTTACAAGCATTTCCCCAAACAAGCAAAATATACATTATTCTCAAATTCACCTGGGCCATTTTCAAATAGAACACATGATAGTACAAAAAACAAGCCTCAACAAATTCAAGAAAATTGAGGTCATGTAAATAACCAAGATCAGAGTAAAGATAAAAGATAAAGAAATTAAAAATACAATTCAAAAAATCAATGAATACAGGAGCTGGTTCTTTAAAAAGGTAAACAAAATTGAAAAACTATTAATCAGAGCATCAAGAAAAAAAAGACAGAGAGGACCCAAATAAATAAAATGAGAAATGAAAGAGAAGTGAAAACTGGTACCAGAGAAATACAAAGAATTGTAAGAAATTACTATGAACAACAATATGCCAAGAAATTGGATAACCTGGGTGAAATCCATAAATATCTAGAAACGTACACTCTTCCAAAACTGAAGAGAGGCAGAAATCCTCAATAGACCAATGACAATTAGTGAAATCAGTGCAGTAATAATAATAAAAAACTTCTGACACACAAAAGCCCTGGGCCAGATGGCTTCAGAGGCAAATTCTACCAAATATTCAATGAAAAACTAACTCCTATCCTCCTCAAACTATTTCAGAAAAATTCAAGGAGAAAGACTCACAAACTCTTTTCATTAAGCTAATATTGCCATGATTACAGAATCAGGTAAAGATATGACAAAGAAAGAAAATTACAGGCCAACATCACAGTTGTTGAATAGACTGCTAAAATCCTCAACAAAACATTGGCAATCCAGATTCAAAAATACATTACAAAGATATATGTGTATTGTGTTCAAGTGGGATTTATTCCAGGGATGCAAGGATGGTACAATATTCACAAATTAATAAATGTAACACATTACATAAACAAAATGAGGACAAATATTACATGATCATATTGATAGATGCAGAGAAAAAGCCTTTGATAAAATTTCGCACTCATTTATGAATAAAACACTCAGCAAAATAGGAATAGAAATAGTACATTTCAACATAATAAAAGCCATGTTTGAGTAACCTGCTGCCAACATCATACTAAATGGGCAAAAACTAAAAGCATTTCCCTTTTAGATTAGGAATAAGACAATGTTGTCCACTTTTACCACTCTTATCCAACATAGCACTGGAATTTCTAACCACAACAAACAGACAAGAAAAAGAAATAAAAAGCATCCAAATTTGAAAGAAGAAAGTAAAACTGTTATTATATGCAGATGACATGATAGTGTACATAGAAAACCCAATAAGCTCCACAAAAATCCTACTCAACCTAATAAGTAAATCTGGCAAAATAACGAGATACAAAATCAATATTCAGAAGTTGATGGCATTTTTGTATACCAACAACAAACTGTCAGAAAGAGAAATGAAATAAAATATCCCTTTACCATACCAACAAAAAATAATAAAGTACTTAAGAATAAATTTAACTGAAGAGTAAAAGATCTATACTTGAAAACTATAGAAGACTGAATTAAAAAATTGAGGAATATACAAATAAATGGAAGAATATGCTGTGTTCATGGATTGTAATAATTGACATTATTAAAATGTCTATACTGCCCAAAGCAATCTACTTATTCAATGCAATTCCTATTAAAATAACAATGGCATATTTCACATATATACATAGAACAAATATTTCAAAAATTTATATGTAACAAAAAAAATCCTGAATAGCCTCACAAATCTTGAGAAAAAAGAATAAAGTTGAAGGGATAACAATACTTGACATAAAACTACACTACAAGGCCATTGTAATCAAAGCAACCTGATATCGGCATAAGAACACATAGATCAATGGAACAGAATAGAGAGCCCAGAAATAAACCCATGTCTCTACAGTCAATTAATATTCAATAAAGAGGGCACAAGTATACAATGAAGTAAAAATAGCTTGTTTAGTAAATGGTATTAGGAGAACTGGACTGGTACATGCAAAAGAATGAAACTAGACAACTAATTTACACCATCCACCAGAATAAAAGCAAAATGAATAGAAGAGCTTAATATAAGTCAGGATACCATAAAAGTCATACTGGAAAACATAGGCAGTAAAATTTAAGATGTCTCATGTAGTTATATTCTTGTTGATATAGTATATCTTAGGGCAAAGGAAATAAAGAAACAAATAAGCAAATGGGATTATACCATATTATAAAGTTTCCACACAACTAAAGAATCTACCATCAAAATGAAAAGGAAACTGACTGTATGGGAGAAAATATTTGCCAATGATACATTGAACAAGGGTTAATTTCCAAAATATATAAAGAACTCATATGGCTCAACACTAGGAAGACAAGAAATCTAATGAAAAAATGGGCAAAGGATCTGAAAAGGCATTTCTCCAAGGTGGACATACAGATACCCATAGATATATGAAAACATGCTCAACATCACTAACCATCAGAGAGATGCAAGTGAAAATCACCATGAGATATCACCTCACATGTGTCAGAATGCCTATCATTAATAAATCAACAAACAACAAAGGCTGGTGTGTATGTAGACAAAAGAGAACGCTAATGCACTGGTGGTAGGAATGCAGACTTGTGCAGCCACTACTCTACTAAAAACACTATGAAGTTTCATCAAAAATTTTAAAGTGGAACTGTATTTTGACTCAGTGATTCCATTGATGGAAACATACTGAAATACTAATTCGAAAGAATCCTGAAATACCAATTCAAAAGAACTTATACACCCCTATGTTGATAGCAGCACTATTTGCAATAGCCAAGATTTGGAAATAGCCGAGGTGCCCTTCAGTAGATGAGTGAATCAATAAATTGTGGTACATTTACATAGTAAAATATCATGCAGCAGGAAGAAGGAATTCCTGCTTTTTGGGACAGCATGGATGAAACTGGAGATTATTATGCTAAGTAAAGTAAGTCAGTTATTGACAAATACCATGTGATTTCACTTATAAGAGAAATTAGTGAACAAAATAATGATCAAAATTGATCTAGAGGCATGAAAACATGGAATAGACTGACAGTGGCCAGAGTCAACAGGGAGGGAGATAGTGATTTAAAGAAGGTGTAGACTCTAGTCAGGGAAACTATCTGAATGACCAATGGACATGGACAACATTGTGGGGAATGACTGTGAAAACTGAGGTGGTCTGTGCAGAGGAGGGCAAAGGGGGAAAATTGGCACAACTCTAAAAGAATAACAATAAAAATAGACAGCTGTTACATTTGTTCTAGGGCTTCAGAGTTCACAAAGCACTTTAAAAATAAGAATATTTGCATGCTGGCTGATGTGGCTCAGTAAATGAGTGCTGGTCTGTGAGCCAAAGGGTTACAGTTTGATTCCCAGTCAAGGCATATGCCTGGGTTGTAGGCCAGAGGCAACCACACATTGATGTTTCTCGATTTCTCCTTTTCCCTCCCTTCTCTCTAAAATAATGAATAAAAATCTTTCAAAAATAAGAATATTTGCAGCCTGCAAAAGAAAATTCTGACACATGCCACAGCATGGGTGAACCTTGAAAGTATTGTGTTAAGATAAATAATCCAGTAACAAAAGGATACGTACTGCATGACACCACTTGTATAAAGTACAATACTTGGAATAATAGTCAAACTCATAGAAAGTAGACTTTGTTTTCCAAAAGCTGTGGACTGGGGAAGATGGGGAGTTATTTATTTGTGGAACAGAATTTCAATTTAGAAAAATAAAATATACTAGAGGTGGACAGTCATTATGTTTGCACAACAATGTATTTAATGCCTCTGAACTATGTACTTAAAAATGGCTAAAAAAGTCAATGTTTTGTTATATATATTTATTACAATAGAAAGAAAATAATATAAGTTCAATTCATCTTCCTAGGAAATGATAGAGTTCATGATCTACCAATCCCTTTCTTGTACCATATTGTGGCTGCTATGTTGTGGTAAATGTAGAGACTGGATAAATCATATTTTGGACAGCATTAAGAGACAACTGTGTCAGGTGAAATTCCAAAGTCCCATTTCTGGTTGCTGAAAAGCTCTATCAGGATGTGTTGACTCATTACCCTGGCAATTCATCAGCTGATGAAACTAATTTTTCTCATCAACTGATTAAGATTCAAGATAATGAGTCGAAACATGCCAGTAGTAATTTCCAATAGTGTTGAAGATAGGATGTTAACTTTTCCATGCACACATAGGCATACAGGCAGACATGAAATGATCCAACACAACCTTCCTCATATGGAAAAGGGTGTTTCATTAATGAAATAAGTGACAATTACCACATACCCCTTAAAAAAGAGAGAAACAAAAGTTAGCTGACCAAACAATTGAATTAATTGCTAATAATTCTAAAACTCAGAAAGAGCATTAAATTAACTATGAGAGAATGCAACTGTAGAAAAAAATTAAAGGCCACACAGGAAATTGCCATGCACAAATTTGAATGGATTCTAGAAAATCAAAATTCCAAATGCTTCATGCTTCCTCTTGAACAAATAAATGCTCTTCAGAATGGTTTTGATGGCAAATGTATATAAGCTTAAAGGTCCAGGAATTTTCCATAACTGTTCTTTATTCTACAAGCCTTTTGTCTGACTACAGAATATTGAGTTTTAGCAACAAAAGTATTTGATTGAATATTATTCTCTTTAATATCAGATATATATGTATTTTCAATTTCATTTGGCATACACTGGGAAACTAGCTAATATTTGGAATATTTGCTTACTGTGCTAACTTATCTTATTTGTGTTTGGTGCTCACTGTCAGAAAGACCAAAATCATTGTGACAGTTATTGCCATTGAAAGAATTCTTTGGGGGTGTGAGCAGAATGGTTAATGGGCCAGGAGTCAAGGGAGTTCAACATTTCCTGTGTCTGGTAACACAGACCAGCATTCCAAAACCAAGGAAGATTGAGCATAAAAACCTTGAACATATCAGCCTTGCTCTTTATCTCTTTCAATAGTTTAAGTAAACTAACTTATAAGATATGCTAAGAAAAATTCCCCTCTCAAAATATAATAAATGCTAAATATGGTATAGGATAGTCTTAACGGTAAATAAAGCAAACACTTTATTCTAAGAATGAACGATGGCTGTGATCCTAATTCTTTGAACTGTAACAACTGAGTATGCCCTGCTTTTAAATGCAAGACTCAGAACAGCAGAGACTGAATTCCTCCATACACAATTAAGGAAAACCATGCACAGGCTCTATGACAGCCTTCTTACAGGAACACTTTGTTATAATTTCATCTGGGTTTCAGGGGACAAAAAAGCTAGCACAAAAAATGAAAACATTTTTTTTCTTGCTGGTTTTTCCTTCTTTCTTCCCTGACTGCTATATTTCTGCTTGTCATATGCAGAAGACACCATCACTTGGCTTATTAGGAACATATTGCTCCTACTATTGTTCAATTTAAAGTGTTTCTCAAAGACACCAACTCATGCATGTGTTCAAAATGAGTCTAATTGATGCATGATTTACAACATGAGGCAAAACTTTTTTTGGATAGGTTGAAATCCTATATTGAGGAACAGTCCTTTTCTTTTTTATGGTTTTGTGGGCTTGTCTTCTTATTGGGAGCATCTATTTACCAACTGTATAACTGATGGCACAATTCTTCCATCATAAATATTGTTATCAGTTAATTAAACTTGAAATGCAGCTTTCTTGCACAACATGTTTTGTCAAATTGTTTTCCTTATTTATTTATCATAACAAAATTTTACTTGGTGACTGGCAGCTTCTCAGCCCTCCAATAATAATATAAATCAAAACATAAGATTTTAGTCTTCATGCAATTTCCTTTTGGTCTGAAAATATGAAACCAGATGTTTTTGGCATGCTAAAGATGCTTTTCATCTTTTTTTAGATTCTTTCAGTACAGTCAAAGTAAATTCATTTTTAAAGCCAACTTATAAAAGTTAAATTCCCTTTGTTCATCTCAGTGTAGTCTGGTTTGCATTGATGCAGTGGCATTGAGAGACCTTTCAGATAACATACTCAATTTCTTGGAGGAATTACATATGTGGGGCTAAAAGCTCAAAAGGCAACAGAAATTGTATTAAAGTAGATAAGTAGACAATGAACTGCTATTCACCAGAGAGTCTTACCAAGCAGCATGCCTGAAAGTGGAGGTTTAGGTTAGAAAATGACCAATATGAGCTTGACTATCTATACATTACCTGGATGATGTGCCTAATTTGTTCACATAGTTATCACATATTAGTTCCAACTTGAAAATATGGGGCCTATGGAAGTTTGGCCATTGGAATTTCCTGTGAGAGTGAATCTCATTTCAGTAGATATTACCATCTATCTCAGCCTAAGGCTATCACTAAAACATATAACCATTCCCAGCTGGAACATACTTTGCTGATATTAGGGGGATTTAATGTTACAGGAGGGACTTGGGGTCAGTAAATAGGAACAGGAACAGAGTGGCACATAGGCTAATCTCATTTGTATATGGCCTCAGATTGCCATGACATCCCTGGGCTATTTTGTGGTTTGGGTATTGGAACTCTTAGAACAGACTGAAATACTTTGGGATCTTGGCTGGGTAGTGTATGGAATTATTTATAATCAGCTTTGCTATCTAAGCTTTGATGTGGTTTCTCCTATCCTCAACCTCCAGCTTCAATTGCATAAATTCCATGGCCCAGTGCACAGGATATTTCTACCTCTTCTCTACTACTCTAAACAATCATGGCAATCTCTATTCATGAAAAGCAAAACTCCCCTGCACCTTACCCTACTTGATTTTCTAGCAAGTTTCCCCAGAGGCAACACTTTCCAAATATACAGACTTGATGAATTTTCTTATACCCCGCTGCTGCAACCAACTTTCCATTCTCAACATTCCACTGAATTTGCTGTGTCAAAGTCACCAATAGTCCTTTAATAACCAAACACAATACCTTCTTTCAGTCTTCAATGTTGTTGAACCCTGCTACACAAACCTCTTAATTTTTCATAAATTTATCCTTTCTTAGCTTACCTAAATTAAGCTCTTTTGGTTTTCCTATTTTCCTGACTTGCTTTTTCAATAATATCTACATCTTCTTCTTTCTCTGCCTGACTTTAACCATTGTAATATGTAGGGTTCTTCCTTTGGCATTCTTCCATCTTCATTCCTCACAATAGTGTGGGTATGACATTGACTCCTGCAACTACCTATATGCTGATGGCACCCATAATTCTACCTTCCAACAAAATTTTCCTCCTATACTGAAAAACCCAGTATCTACCTGCCTAACAGAAATCCACACATGAATGCAGCCTTACAAACTTTCATCTTTAACTATCTCTCAATGCTGTTTTTCTTAAATAGTCAAGGCTGGTTCATATTATTTAAACATCCATCCTATTGGCCATTTTTGATTCCTTCACATAGTTCACCCCACCTCCACTGGCTCATAGCCCTCAAATCTACCTTTCAATTATCATTTTAAATTTGTGCAATTCATTCTAGTAATATACTAAAAATATATTTAAAGTAATTAGGGAATACTTGGTTCACTAGAAGTAGGTAAGAATTTTTTCATGTTTAGGTCCACGTTTGCATAAAGATTCTTTCCATGCTAATTTCAAATAATAAAATATAAACCACCACCTTCTCACAAGTCTGACCTTGAAGGACACCAGAAAAGGAATATGAAATACAATTTTAATAAATGATGAAAGAAAACCTCAAGAGGAGAAAAGGCAGAAAGACAAGAAAAAAGACATTTTCCAAAACCAACCTTTTTTCTTTTTTCTTTTTTTTTCTTATTTTCAAGAATGAACTCTATTTTGTAACTCAAGGCAGCCTTTTTTTTTTTTTAATTCTCCACCCCCCAGTTCCGAGGTACAAGTTTATACTTATGCTATTTTCTACCCCCTAGAATCTTCCATAGGTATTCTGATTTCTACTAACTCAGTTCACATCCTCATTTTATCACAGCTAATCTACAGCTGCCCTGTGTTCCTCCAGTCTTTTTCTTACTGTTCTTAGTTGCCTATCTTCAAATAACAATTTCTTAACATTCTTTGATGCTTCCTCTTTATTGTCAGGATGAAGTTCACACTGAGTGAAATAATCATAACCCTATCAGTGTCTCTTTGGGGCTTATCTCTGCTGTTTTTCAGTTGGTACCCAACAGTTAAGTGTACTGTTGTATTCTTAAAATACAACCCTGGTTTCCACCTTATTTTTACTAATGCTATCTTAATGTCCTTCTTTCCCTCATCATTCTCTACCACATACTAAGTGAGTTAAGCACCCTGACTCAGCTAAAGCATCACTTGCCCCAAGTCTCTCCTACTGCATAGGTAAAGCTAATCTAATCATACTTTGTTTCTCCTTAGGCAATTTTTACCACCTCCATCTCTCAGCATCTATAGCACCATATGTTACATTTTGAACATAATCTCATGTATCAGACTATAATTTTTGAACTCCCAGAGCCATTTCTGACTATGTTTGGCATTTTGGTTCTTAGCACAGTGCCTAGCATCTAGTAGACCAGTTAGTATACATCAGGGTGCCTTTCTGATTAGTCATAATCATGCCACAACTTTAGAACATGCCTATTTTCTAGCCTCCATCCTTGAAGTTCTGATCCTCACTCACTACCTACAGGCCAGCATAACTTCTCTATGTCTCTATTGCATCTTTTGTTAAACAATGATAACAGTATGACATACCTAATAGCATTAATGAAAAGGGAAAACATGAACATGTCAAATGCTTAACACAGTGCCTCATATATAATAATTGCTTAAGGAATATGAACTGTTATCACTGGCTGATGAATGTGGGTTTATTTAATGAGGAAATTATTAGAAAAAGTGTGCTAAAATATCAAAATCTATCAGTTCCCTGCGATTAAGAATCCCACCTTCAGTTTCTCTTTGGTTTTCCTTTGTTACTTGGTTTGTTTTGGTTCATATTTAGTACAATATCAAATTCAAAATAAGAATTCTATACATGTAGTTGAATGCTATATCAAAAAAATAATGTATGAGTCAGTGGAGTAGATAAATGCAAAGTGAAATAAAATCACATAGGAGGGCTCTGGCACAGTGGATAAAGTGTCAGTCTGTGAACCCAAAGGTCGCTGGTTCAATTCCCAACCAGGGAACATAATCAGGTTGCAAGGCAGGTGAAAGGCAGCCATACATTGATGTCTCTCTCCCCCTCTGCCTCTCTTCTTTCCCCTCTCTCTAAAAATAATAAATAAAATCTTTTTTTAAAAATCACATAGGAGAGAGAGCTCAGCAAAGGGTCCCAAACACAGTGATCTCTGAGCCTTCAAGGAAAACAATCACTGTTTTTTGCAATAGATATGCAAACACACAATAAGCTGTAGAAGAATGCTCTATATAAGATGATGGTAGGAGGGTCCTAACAGTCATTTTATTGACCTTTTTCATCATTTTTATTATATGAATCACTTATTTTTTCAAAATTTTAGAAATGTGCATTCATTATTTTAGTATATCCCATGGCTAGTGTTACCTTTTTGTAGATGTAACCAGATTCCTGCTTCTATAAAATCTTTGCTAAATGCCTCCTCCATAAAAATGAAATATCTTCCTCAGCAATGAGGTCATATCTTTGTATCAATGGAACTTTTAAAATTGAGCTTTACATTTGATTTCATAGTTTAGAAAGTAACTAACATAAGAAGACTTTTGTGTCCCAATCATTTAAAAATTAGTCTTCCAATACACTCTACTGTGTACCTACTTTGGTAGAAAAACAGAGCCATATTTTCTGTTAAATTAACTAAGTATGACTTGTTTGAAATCTATTTATAAATTAGAATCATGTTATAGAGTACCTGTGGGAAACTTGAGACCTTCTGATCTTACTATGTAAAATTTATTGTCTTCTCACCACAACAGACAAATTGACCACTCTTCATTAATATTGAAAAAGATGTGCCAAGGTCAGTAGTCAACACTACCCATTTTGGGCAAGCTATTTGCCTCTCAGCCTTCAAGTAGCTTTCCCATCCTTCTGTAGCACAATGTGCTAACAACTACAAAATACACTTCCCAGAATCCCTTACATTCATTTCAGGCAGTGGAAGACTGGCAGGATGTTAGAAGGCAAGTAGAGGAGCAGCAAAGCCATGCTATTTTTACCCCATCTTTGTTTCCTCAGGCTTCGCCAGCAATGACTTTGTCTCCTAAAAGTCTGTTCCCACAAAGCAGATTCATCATCTATGGCACCATCCCCTGGTTCCTGGTATATCTCTCTTCCTATTACCCTTCCAATCCCTTGGGTTGTCTTCATCTCCTACAGTTGTTAAGCTCTGGATTACTTCAATTCCCTGTTTTCAGATCTTTCAACAGTTATGTAATTTGCTTTTTAATTAGACTTCTATAATAAACTACCTGAGCTTGAACTATTTTCCTAACAAGCATTGAATAGCAGGGCCAAAATGACTCTAAAGTCTTTGTGACCTGCATGGGCCCTCTCTTCTCACTTTGCACTTTGGGGGCAAACTACCTTGCTATCAGACCTTCAGAGACCACATTTAATCCTGGAAGGAAAAGTTTCATTTTTTGGTTTTATTATCCAACCTCACTAGGTTGAAGAGTCTCTTTGCTAAGGGTCAATTTAAGCATACTTGATAGCAATTGCTAAGGAGCTGGTGCTGAACAGGTTGCCTGGGGTCTTGCTCTCTAATGGTCTCTGCTGGAATGTGATTTCTCTGTTTTAAAGATTTTTAAGAATTTTATTTATTTGCTTTTAGAGAGTTGGGAAGGGAGGGAGAAAGAAAGAGAGAAACATTGATGTGAAAGGGTAACATAGATTGATTTCCTCTTACATGTACCCTGACCAGGGGCCTAACCCATAACCCAGGCAGGTACACTGACTGGGAATGGAATGTGTAACCCTTCCCTTTGAGAAAGGGTGTTCAAACAACTGAGCCTTATTATGGTTGGGTCTGAGAAATCTTTAGGAATGTGATAATCTTTTGGTAAAATAATGTTGTCATCATCTGCCTGAGCTTTCCTTAGCAGCATTACTGAAGGGTATTCAGTACTTTTATCATATGCTGCATAAATTTTATACAGGAAAATAAATACCTAAAAATATAACACATGCCCATCAGTGGATGATTGGATCAAAAAACTTTGGTATATTTACACAATGGAATTCTATATAGCAGAAAGAAAGAAGGAACTTGTACCCTTTGCAACAACATGGATGGAACTGGAGAGTATTATGCTTAGTGAAATAAGCCAGTCAGTGAAGGACAAATATCATATGATCTCACCCATTATGGGACAATAATGAGCAAAACTAACAACAAGCAAAACGGAACCAAATATATGAATAGAAGGAATAGGACTTCAGTGGTTAGGGGGAACGGGGTTGGGGGAGGGGGGAGGCAGAGGCAAAGAAGGGGAGCAGCTTAGACAAGAGCCTAGTATAAAGGAACCATGGACATGGACAACAGGTGGGATTGACTTTGGGGGGAATGGATGGGTGGGGAGGGGGACAGAGGGGAGCAAAAAGGGGATGGATGTAATACAACAACAATAAAATTAAAAAAAAAAAAAAGACTTGATATCCAAAGGAGGTAATTCTGTACAGGTTATTGCTGATGAATTATTAATGTTTTTTAAAACTCAATTTATCATCTTGTCTTCAGTCTTACCTATACACAATTAATTTTCAATACTTCTAAAAGAGTGATCATTCAAAAAACCAGAATGTCATTTGATCGTACTTAAAAATTTTTAAAGTTTCAGGATGGACTAAATACACTAGCACAATATTGTACATGGTGCTTCAAATATGTTATTTCTACCTTTATCTTTGGATACCTGACCACTACTTCTGCCTTCCTATGTTCTCTAACTTCCAGAAGTGCCTTAAATCTGCCATACTCTTCAATATATCTACAGTATGATTATAAATTGAAAGTTGTTCTGATTATAATGTCTTTTCTTCTTTCCTTGACTTATTCCTAGTCTGCTCAAGCTCAGCTAATATACCAGCTGAAATTCTCCATCTTTTCCATCCTTTGTCCTATTAGGCTAAGGTGCCACCCACTGAGCTTTCATATAATAGCATCTATTGCATACTCCTGCCCTTTATGCAGTGCAGTGATTACTTGTCCACCTGACCGTTTCCCCCACCAAACTAACCATCTCATGGGTAGGGATAGTCTCTTACACTTCCTTATTTTCATAAGTGTATAATTAAGGGTTCAGTATACTATATTAGATACTTAATCTCACTATCAGTTCCTAAGAACTTCAGGTGCTCCGTACTCTTATCAACTCTTAGTACTGCCAGTCTTTTTCAATTTTAGCCATACTAGTGGAATTATAATATTTGACTGTCATTTTACTTTGCATTTCTGTGGAAACTAATAATGTTGACTTTTTTGCACATACTTCATATCTTTATCTATATATCTATATCTATACACACACACACACACACATATATATATACAGAGAGAGAGAGAGAGAGAGAGAGAGAGAGATACATAGATGAGATATAGATATATAGATATAGTCAAGAGTCCATTCAGGTCTCTTGCTTATTTTAATTTATTTTTAATGTTTTTATTTCTAAAAGTTTAACAAATACAACTTTGATAATTTCATAAGTGCAATTCATTGATTTAATAACTTTTTAAGAGGCAAATATGCCACTATTTTGTTATAAAAATAATTGACTTTAAAATATTCCCATAGTATATAGACAGGAGAAATTTTAAATAGTACCTGAGTAAAAAATATTGTTTTACATTTAGCTAAACTTATAACATACACATGCTAGAATTGGGGGAGACTTTTTAAATAGAAGATCAAAATCTGAGAATAACAAAACGTGATGCTTCAGGAAAAATTAGTTTAACTAGAAGTGTTTCTCTCACATTTTAGCAAAATGCACAGTGGAAAGCCATTATACTAACCATTTTCATTTGTTATAATAAACATGCACATATCCACGAGAAGAATTTGGATCTAAATTATTTTTCTAGGAAATGGCTATGTTTATCACAAATTCTGGACACACCATACAGATAACAGAATTGTTTCTTAATGTTTTGATCATTGCCAGAACAAACACATTTCCGGATTTATTTATTTTTTTCCCAAAGGTTGAGTAAGACATAACAAACACTTCCTGCCATAAGCATAGCATGGCGGTAGGTCGGATACCTGGGTTATATAAATCTTTATGCTGAGCGTTTATGACATTTTAACTTAGAAGTTCATTCAGTTTGATGATTGAGGTAGCAGGCAATTATGACATTAAACAGTTCACAGACCTTAACCCAAGACCTAAATGATTTAATTTTTTTAAATGGTTGGCTTTGCCACTCCTGATGTGCACAGACCAATGCAGAGCTTAAAACGCTCACCCATCTTAATTGCCCTGGTTTTTGCAAGCACCACTAACTGCCTTCTAGTTTCAAATGTATTTGGTTATTAAAAATTATCAATAGAAAGTAATAGAAAATAATCCAGAATTACACTAGCGATACAATTGGCCACATATGCCCTAGTGGAGCATAAAATAAGAAAGAGAGTTACCATTACTACTGAAGTGTCATGTTGAAAGACATACTTTATAAGTTAATCATATTGTGCCTATTCAGTCAATTATTTCTACTTGCAAAGACAGAGCTTCTTCTTGAAGATGATTTTTCTTTCTTGAGTAAAGACAATCTTAGATTCAGGTATACACTTGAGTTTGAAGATGCGATTTGCCAAAATAACCAGAGTTGGGGGAAATATTAAATATAAATAAAAGTCGAGAGAATTTTATTGTGATACATGTATTTGTATCCCAAATCTTCCAATTATAAAACAAATAATTCATGAGGTTGTAAAACAGTACAGAGAATATAATAAAAGTATCATAATAACTCTGTACACTAATAGATGATTTCTAGATATATCACAGCAATCACTTCATAAGGTATCCAAATGTTAAATAACTATTTTGTATATCTGAAACACATATAATATTATTTGTCATTTATACTTTAGTAAAAATAAATTAATATAATATATGAATATATGTACCTAATATTCCCTTTGTTCCTAAACTCACTGAATTTAATAAGGTAGTTTCATATAAAACATCTATAATTTTCATAATTTCTTAATATGGAATTTATTTTTCATAACTGCTTAGTAAATAATAGTCACTGTTAGTTGTGAACACTAGATAACAAAAATAGCCTTGTAGGAAGATGGCCTGAAGAATTAAAATAACACTTATTAAGACAAGTAAGGTTAGGAAACATTTTAAGATTTTTTCAAAGATAGATTTTATTGTTTTTGTATTATATACATCCCCCTTTCACTCTCCTTTGTCCCCCTTCCCCATCCACCCAGTCCCCCATCCACCCAGTCCCCCTGTAAGTAAATCCCACTTGTTGTCCATGTCCATGGTTCTTCCATGCTAGTTCCTTGACTAAATTGCTCAACTTCTTTGCCTCTGCCTCCCACCTCCCCCAGGACCTCTCCCCTTTGTCCATTGAAGGTCTATTGATTGTACTCATGTATCTAGGTTTGTACTCATGTATCTGCTTGTTTCTCTTCTTCATTATGTCCTGGAATGGGTGAGATCATATGGTCTTTGTCTTTTACTGACTAGCTCATTTGACTAAACATAACACTTTCTAGTTCAATCCATGTCGTAAGAGTTCCTTGTTTCTTTTTACTGGGTATTATTCCATTGTGTAAATGGACCAAAGTTTTTTGATCCAATCATCCACTGAGGGCACTTAGGCTGTTTCCAGCACTTGCATATTGTAAATAGTACTGCTATGAACATAGGGGTATGTAGGTTCTTATGAATTGGTGTTTCAGGGTTCATTGGGTATAGTCCTAGTAGTACAATTGCTGGATCAAAAGGCAATTCATTTTTTAAGGAAACTCCACACTGTGTTCCATAGTGGTTGCAATAGTCTGCATTCCCACCAACAGTACACCAGGGTTCCCTTTTCTCCACATTCTCACCGACATTTATTGTTTGTTGATTTGTTGATGATTGCCATATTAACAGGTGTGAGGTGGTATCTTATTGTGGTTTTCATTTGCAACTCTCTGATGGCTAGCAAAGTTGAGGATTCTTTCATACGCCTTTTGGGCCCTTTGTGTGTCTTCCTGAGTGAGTTTTCTGTTCAGGCCTTTTGCCCATTTTTTAATTGGGCTGTCTGTCTCCCTGGTGTTGAGTCACATTAGTTCTTCATATATTTTGAAACTCAAACCCTTGTCTGAGGTATCATTGGCAAAAGTGTTTTGCCATACAGTTGGTTCCCTTTGAATTTTACTGGTGTTTTCTTTAGCTGAACAGAAACTTTTCAATTTGATATAGTGCCATGTGTTTATTTGTTCTCTTATTTCCTTTGCCCTTGGTGAAGTATCAGTAAACATATTTCTGCATAGGATATCTGAAGTTTTACTGCCTATATTTTCCTCCAGGACCTTTATGGTGGCACTGCTTATGTTTAAGTCCTTTATCCATCTTGAGTTTATTCTGGTGTATGGTGTAACTTGGTGGTCTAGTTTTACTTTTTGCATGTTGCTGTCCAGTTCTCCCAACACCAATTATTGAAGAGACTGTTTTTACTCCATTTTAGGTTTCTTCTCCCTTGGCCAAATATTAGTTGACCATAGAGTCCTAGGTTCATTTCTGGGTTCTCTATTCTGTTCCATTAATCTACAGGTCTATTCCTATACCAGTACCACATTGTTTTGATGACAGTAGCCTTGTAGTCTACTTTGATGTCCAGTATTGTGATTCCTCCTACCTTGTTCTTCTTTCTCAAGATTGCTATGGTTATTCATGGGCATTTTTGGCTCCATATACATTTTTAAAGTTTTTTTTTTTTTTATTTCTGTGAAGTATGTCATTAGTATTTTAGTTAGGATTGCATTGAATCTATAAATTGCTTTGGGTAGTATGGATATTTTAATGATGTTAATTCTTCCCATCCATGAACATGGTATATGATTCCATTTATTTGTATCTTCCTTCATTTCTTTCTTCAATGTTCTGTAGTTTTCTGAGTACAGGTCTCTTACCTCCTTGAGTAAGTTCATTCCTAAGTACTTTATTTTTCTTGTTGCTGTGGTAAATGGGATTTATTTTCTAGCTTCTATCTCTGATGTTTCATTATTGGTATACAAAAATGCTTTTGATTTTTAGATATTGACTTTATACCCAGCTATATTGCTAAATTTGCTTATTAGGTCAAGTAAGTTTTTGGTGGAGCCTATCAGAGTTTGTACGTACACTATCATATCATCTGCAAATAATGACAATTTGACTTCCTGCTTTCCAATTTGATTCCTTTTTTTTTCTTCTCTGATTGCTATGGCTAGAACTTCCAAAATGATGTTGAAGAGAAGTGGAGAAAGTGGACAGCCTTGTCTTGTTCCTTATCTTAGACAGAAAGCTTTCAGTTTTTGCCCATTGAGTATAATGTTTGCTTCAAGTTTCTCATATATAGCTTTTATTATGTTGAGATATACTCCCTCTATTCCAATTTCTGAGGGGTTTTATCATAAATGGTTGCTGTAATTTATCAAAAGCTTTTTCAGCATCTATTGATATGATGATATGGTTTTGTCTTTCATTATGTTGATGTGGTGTATTACATTTACTGACTTGTAAATGGGGTATCATCCTTGTATCCCTGGGATGAAACCCACTTGATCATGGTGTATGATCTTTTGAATGTATTTCTCGATCCAGTTGGTCAAAATTTTGTTGAGAATCTTAGCATCTACATTCATCACAGATATTAGCCTGTAGTTTTCTTTTTTAGTTGTGTCTTAACCTGGTTTTTGGATTAGAATAACATAGGCCTCATAGAAAGATTTTGGGAGTCTTCACAAAAATAATTGAAATTTTTGGAATAGGTTGAGAAGGATAGGAGTTAGTTCTTCTGTAAATGTTTGGTAGAATTCACCTGTGTAGCCATCTGGTCCAGAGCTTTTGTTCTTTGGAAGATTTTTGATTACTTCTTCAATTTCAATTACTGTTATTGGCCTATTCAGGCTTTTTGCTTCTTCTAGATTCAGTTTTGGTAGATTATACATTTCCATAAATGTGTCCTTTTCTCCCAAGTTGTCATATTTCTTGTCATGTAGTTATTTGTAGTAATCTCTTACAATCCTTTGTATTTCTGTGGTTTAAGTAGTCATTTCTCCTCTGTCACTTGTGATTTTGTTTATTTGGGTCCTCTCCCTCTTTTTCTTGGTAAGTCTGGATAAAGGCTGGTCAATTTTGTTTACTTTTTCAAAGAACCTGCTCCTGGACTTGTTGATTCTTAGAATTGTAATTTTAGTGTCCAAGTTATTGAATTCTGATCTGATCATGACAATTTTCTTCCTTGTACTTACTTGAGGCTTTGTTTGCTGTTGCTCCTCTAGTTTTTGCACCTTTATGGTTAGGTTGTTTGTATAAGCTTCTTCTCAAGTTTTAGGTAGGCCAGTATTGCTATGAATGTCCCTCTGAGTACTGCCTTTGCAGTGTGCCATAGGTTTTGGACTGTTGTGTATTCATAGTCATTTGTTTCCAGCAACTTTTTTTTTTCATCCTTGATCTCATTGTTAACCCATTCATTACTTAAAAGCATATTATTCAGTCTCTATGAGTTAGAGTGTTTTTCATTTTTCCCATTGTGGTCAGCTTCTAGTATCTATCCATTGTGATCTGAGAATAGGCTTGGTATGATTTCCATTATCCTGTATTTGTGGAGGCTTGTCTTGTGACCTACCATGTGGTCTATCTTTGAGAATGTTTCATGTTCATTTGAAAAAAAATGTATATTTAGCTTCTTTAGGGTGAAAGATTATATATATATAATATTATATATGTATATATATAATCAGTATTCATTTAGATCCATTTCCTCTAGAATGTTGTTCTATGCTACATTATATGGGGTGATTTTTTGTTTGGAAGATCTGTCCATTGTTGATAATGGGGTATTAAAATCTATTATTGGTATGTTGCTGTCTATATCCTTTTTGAAGTACTCTAAGATTTTCCATATATATATATATATATAAAAGCTCCTATTTTGGGTGTATATATGTTAACCAGAGTTATAACTTCTTGCTGGATTGCCCCCTTAAGTATTATGAAATGTCTTTCTTAAGAGAGAAACAGAAAATAACATATGAGGGGGCTCCAATAAAGTTGTAAAATGATTACTCAACAGAAACATACAAGCCAGAAGGGAATGGCAAAATATATTCCAAGTAATGGGGAACAAAGGCCAGCAACCAAGAATACTCTATCCAGCAAGGCTCTCATTTAAAATGGAAGGAGAAATAAAAAGTTTCACAGAAGAAAGAATGCATCTCTACCAAAACAGTATTGCAAGAATTGCTAAAGGGTCTGCTTAAAAAAAAAGAAAGAAAGAAAAACCAGAGGGAAACAAAGAAAAACACAGGTATAAAGGGGGGAAAATGGCAATAAATAAGTATAACTCAATAATGCCCTTAAATATAAATGGATTAAATGCACTAATGAAAAGACATAGGGTAGCTGAATGGATAAGAAAACATGACCCACATATATGCTGTCTTCAAGAGACCCACTTCAGAACAAGAAATCGACAAAGATTGAACAAGAAGGGATGGAAAAATATATATCAACATGAAAAGAAAAAGCTGAAAGAGCAATACTTATTTCAGACAAAATATATTTTATAATGAAGATCATAAAAAGAGATAAAGAAGGACATTTCATAATACTTAAGGGAATACTCCATCAAGAAGACATAACGATGGTAAATATATATGCACCCAATGTAGGAGCTTCCAAATGTATAAGAAAATCCTGGAGAATTTCAAGAAGGATATAGATAGCAACACACTAATAGTAAGGGATTTTAATACCTTAATATAAAAAATGGACAGATCTTCCAAACAAAATATAACAAAGGATGTTGTGGTATTGAACAATAATCCAGAGGAAATGGACCTAACTGATATATACAGAATCTTTCACCCCAATGAAGCAAAATGCACATTCTTTTGTAATGCACATGGAACATTCTCTAAGATAGACCACATAGTAGGTCACAAGACAAGCCTCCACAAATACAAGAAAATAGAAATCACACTGAGCACCTTCTCACATCACAATGGATTGAAACTATAAACTAACCTCAAGGGAAAAAATGAAAAACACTCTAACTCATGGAGACTGAATAACATGCTTTTAAGTAATGAATGGGTTAATAATGAGATCAAAGATGAAATAAAAAAGTTTCTGGAAACAAATGACAATGAATACATAACAGTCCAAAACCTATGGAACACTGCAAAGGCAATCCTCAGTGGGACATTTATAGCAACACAGGCTTACCTAAAAAAGGTCAGAAGTTTATATAAATAATCTAACCATAAAGCTGCAAGAAGTAGAAGAGCAACAACAAACAAAGTCCCAAGTAAGTAGAAGGAGGAAAATCATCAAGATCAGAGCAGAATTAAATAATTGGATACTAAAATTACAATTCCAAGAATCAATAAGTCCAGGAGCTGGTTCTTTGTAAAAATAAACAAAATTGACAATCCTTTATCCAGTCCCATCAAGAAAAAAATAGAGGACCCAAATAAAAAGAATCAGAAATGACAGAGGAGAAAACACAACTGATACTTCAGAAATACAAAGGATTATAAGAAATCACTACAAACTACTAAATGACAAGGAATATAACAACCTGGGAGAAAAGGACACATTTATGGAAATGTATAATCTTTCAAAACTGAATCAAGAAGAAGCAGAAATCCTAAATAGGCCAATAACAACTAGGGAAATTGAAGGAGTAATCTAAAATGTCCAAATGCACAAGAGCTCTGGACCAGATGGCTACACAGGTGAATTCTACCAAACATTTAGAGAAGAACTAACTCTTATCCTTGTCAACCAATTCCAAAAATTCCAACAACAGGAAAGACTCCCAAACTCTTTATATATGGGCCAATATTATTCTAATCCCAAAACCAGGTCAAAACACAACTAAAAAAGAAAACTATAGGCCAATATCTGTGATGAACATAGATGCTAAGATTCTCAACACAATATTGGCCAACCAGATCCAGGAATACATTCAAAAGATCATACACCATGATCAAGTGGGTTTCATCCCAGGGACCACATACCCAAATCAACAAATGTAATACACCGCATCAGCAAAATGAAAGACAAAAATTATATCAACATATCAATAGGTGCTGAAAAAGCATTTGATAAAGTACAGCAACCATTCATGATAAAAAACCCTCAGCAAAATGGGAATAGAGAGAGCATACCTCCACATAATAAAAACCATATATGAGAAACCTGAAGCCAACATTATACTCAAGGGGCAAAACCTAAAAGCTTTCTCCCTAAGATCAAGAACAAGTCAAGGCTTTCCACTTTCTCCACTTCTGTTCAACATCATTTTAGAAGTTCTAGCCATAGCTATCAGAGAAGAAAAAGGAATCAGAGGTATCCACATTGGAAAGCAGGAAGTCATTTGCAGATGATATGATAGTGTACATACAAATTCTGATAGGCTCCACCAAATACTTATTTGACCTAATAAGGAAATTTAGCAAAGTGGCTGGATATAAAGTCAACATTCAGAATTCAAAAGCATTTTTGTATACCAATCATGAAAAATCAGAAATAGAAGTAAGAAAACAAATCCCATTTACAATAGCAACAAGAAAAATAAGGTACTATAAGGAATAAACTTAACCAAGGAGGTGAGAGACCTGTACTCAGAAAACTACAGAACATTGAAGAAAGAAATGAAGGAAGATACAAATAAATGGAAGCATATACCTTGTTCATGGGTGGGAAGAATTAACATCATTAAAATTAAATTAAATTAAATTAAAATTAAAATTAAAATGTCCATACTACCAAAAACAAGCTATAGATTCAATTCAATACCAATTAAAATGCCAATGACAGACTTCACAGAACTAGAAAAAATACTTCAAAAATTTATATGGAGCCAAAAATGTCCACGAATAGCTACAACAATCTTGGGAAAGAAGAACAGGGTAGGAGGAATCACAATACTGGACATCAAAGTAAACTACAAGGCTACCATCATCAAAACAGTGTGGTACTGGTATAGGAATAGACCTGTAGATCAATGGAACCGAATAGAGAGCCCAGAAATGAACCCAGGACTCTACGGTCAATTAATATTTGACCAAGGGAGAAGGAACCGAAAATGGAGTAAAAACAGTCTCTTCAACATGTGGTGTTTGGAGAACTGTACAGCAACATGCAAACATGTACAGCAACATGTACACCATACACTGGAATAACCTGAAGATGGATAAAGGACTTAAACATAAGCAGTACCACCATAAAAGTCCTGAAGGAAAATATAAACAGTAAATCTTGAGTTATCCTATGCAGAAATATGTTTATTGCACCAAGGGCACCAAGGGCAAAATAAATAAAAGAACAAATAAACAAATAGGACTATATCAAATTGAAAAGTTTCTGTTCAGCTAAAGCAAACACCAACAAAGGGAACCAACTGTATGGGAAAACATATTTGCCAATGATACCTCAGACAAGGGTTTTATATTCAAAATGTATAAAGAACTAATGCAACTCAACACCAGGGAGACATATAACTCAATTCAAAAATGGGCAAAGGACCTGAACAGACAAATCACTGAGGGAGACATACAAAGGGCCCAAAGGCATATGAAAGAATGCTCAACATCACTAGCTGTCAAAGAGATGCAAATTAAAATCAAGAAGATACCACCTCACACCTGTAAGAAGGGCAATCATTAACAAATCAACAAACAACAAGTGTTGGCGAGGATGTGGAGAAATGGGAACCCTGGTGCACTGTTAGTGGGAATGTAGGCTGGTGCAGCCACTATGGAAAACAGCATGGAGTTTCCTTAAAAAACTAAAAACTGAACTGCCTTTTGATCCAGGAATTCCACCACCAGGACTATACCCAAAGAACCTCAAAACACCAATTCATAAGAACTTTTGTTCGTAGCAGTGCTATTTACAATATGCAAGTGTTGGAAACAGCCTACATGCCCATCAGTGGATGACTGGATCAAAAATCTTTGGTACATTTACACAATGGGATACTACACAATGGAAAGAAACAAGGAACTGCTACCCTTTGCAACAACATGAATGGAACTGGAAAGTGTTATGCTTAGTGCAGTAAGCCAGTCAGTGAAAGACAAATACCATATGATCTCACCCATTACAGGACAATAATGAACTAAACTAGCAACAAGCCAAACATAACCAGATACATGAATATAGTGAATAGACCTTCAGTGGGTTGGGGAAAGGGGACCAGGGGGAGGGGTGAGGAAGAGGCAAAGAAGGGGAGCAATTTAGTCAAGAAACTGGTATGGAAGGACCATGGACACGAACAACAATTGGGATTAACTTTGTGGGTGAGTTGGTGGGTGGGGAAGGTGACAAAGGGGAGCAAAAAGGGGATTGATGTAATACAACAACAATAAAATTAAATTAAAAATAAATACAAAAATATATTAAATTCAATTATTTTTTAATTTTAAAAAAAGAAGAAAAAAGAATAACAACAACAACAAAAAGATTTTAAGAAACAGTTCTCATAATCATGAAAAATCCCTGAGATGAGCATTTGGAATGATTATTGGTTACATGAGATAGGCAAAATTCACATCAATGCTTTCATTTTGAGTTTAATATATATTTCAATAATCACAGTTACAAAAAACAATAAAGATATTTCCATTTATTTTCTTACCCTCTACATAATAAACAAATTTTTTAAATTATAGAATACTTTGAATATACTTCTTTTTCCTTAAAGGTCTTGACTGCATTTTTGTCAATGGATTAATATTAAATTGAGTTGATGTTTCCAAAAATTGCATTTTGTTTAAAGCCTCCTAAGAAAGGTCTCACTGTCAACCTAATTTACAGTATCAGTATCCATTATAGAAATCCTATTTTGTATTCCTCAAACTAAAAGTAATTTATGTCATTTTGTTAACAGTTTACTTATGTCTTTTTGGGAAGTCATTTGGTTATCTGAGTTTTCCTTCTCATTACTCAGAGAGATACTTTGAATTTGAACACTAATGGTTTTAGGGCTAGGTGTAATCATGGCCTGGGGTGTGTGGGACACAATTGATGACCATTTTGGCTTAAATTCCCCACTTCATCACTTATTACTGAAGTATTAGATCTTGAGCTTGATGAAGTCTATGTTAGTCCCACAAGAGATAAAACATGCCATGTAACTTTATTATTCAAAGCAAATTTTATAATTGTCAGCCATGAATGGATTTTAACAGGTCAGTAATGCTTTTATATTATATCCAGGGCTCTGTGAATATTTTCTATGGAAATTGTTTAAGTCTTCTTCAGCTTCTATTTGGTGACTTTAAAAATTTGAAGAGTAGCCTTAAAGGAATCTTATTGGGCATGGTGTATCTTAGTTCCTCAAACAAAAGATATTGTCACATCAGGGGAAAAAAAAATGCCATAATATAAGTGGCTAGTCAGTATCATTGGTCAAGCATGAACAACTTAAACTCACAAACATGATCCACTTGACTGGGTTCCTTCTACTGGAACTTCCATTATGTCCCTCATGCATGTCCCACTAATTGCTTATTTTTATCACTATCTCAATGCTACCCATAGCTATCTTATTCTTCTTTGTTTTCCTATGTCTTTGTCAAAGTTCTATGTATCTCCATGTCTAATCATTCTGTATTCCTTAGCATGTGGGTGAAAGTCCTACACACAGAAGTTAATAAATGTCTGATGAATAAATGAGTGAACACATAAATTAATAATCTGTCCAGAGATTATATGCCCAGTTCATTTTCCCTGAAAATCCAGATTAAAATAAAATATGATGACTTAGGAAAATGAAGCAATAGCAGATTAAATTGAGAAATGAGATGTTTCATGAAGCAGTGGGTCATTAAATTCCACTAAAACTCAGCACAGTTATAGTAGACAATTTGTTATCAATTACCTGGATTTTTAATTTACCAAAAAGCTCTGCCTCCTGAGTCATACCCCATTAAAAAGCTATCCTTCTTCACGTCAATGTCTATAAACAAACTTTTGGCTCCCCATAACTTCCATCCACCATGTTTCATGCCATTCTTTATTCTACAAAATAATTATTCTCCACCCTGGTTGGTGGTACAGGGGAGCCAGCCTACGAACACCGAAGGCCACTGATTCAATTCCCCAGCCAGGGCACATAACCAGGTTGCAAGCCAGGTCTCCAGCCAGGTCCATAGCTGGAGGCAGGTGATTAGCAACCATACATTGATGTTCCTCCCTGTCTCTGCCTCTCTCCCTCCCCTTCTTTAAAAATAATAAAATCTTTAAAAAAAAAGAATTATTTTCTGCTCATCCTTTTGTCATGAACTACATTGTTTCTTTCCTTCAGTTTCTGTCTTCTTAGCTATATTTCTTTTTGCTCTTCACCTACTAAATAACATTATTATAATATCACCTACTGATAGTTTAATATGTCTTAGGCACTAAACTAAATGTTTTCAAATAAAATGCTTATTTGATTCTCATTAAAATCTGTTAAACTATTTTGATCCTCATTTCAAAGATGAGACATATGAACTTTTAAGAAGTTTAAATCTCACATCTTTACTCACACCTCCTTGAATGAACTCAGGTGGCTTTTCCTATACATGTGTATAGCAGGATACATGTGTCACTGTTTGACAGTTATTTGTGTGTGACTCAGGACTCCAAATGACAATCTACATTCTCTAAGGGTGAGACAATGTTTTATAAACTATTATAACCCTGTCACCATGAGCACTGTCCATCTGATACTTGATAGGGACTCAGTAACATTATTTTAGTTTCAGTTTTGAGTGTTTGATTAAATAACAGCTAACCCTTGGTGCTCAACGCATGATCTTCTTCCTCTTTCTTCACAATTTATTCAACACTAAGATCTTAACCCAACAAGTGTCTCACCTTTATCCCCATACCATTGCCACCGATCCACTTGCCTTTCCCTATGTTACCATATGACAAATGGTGCCAATGGAATGTTCTACTAATGCCCTATTAATGTCACTATCATAGTCCAGATTCATACACTAACAGGCACAGTACAAAAAGTAATTAATATCACATACCCTAGAGCCACATTGCCTAAGTTCATACCCCAACTCTATTATGGACAGGTCTGTAGCATTGCATAATTCATTAAATTCTCAGAGTCTCCAAATTCTCACCTATATAGTGAGAAAAATGAAAGGATCTATCATGTAGGGATGGTATGGGGATTAAATGAGCTATTAGCCAATAATAATGTATGTATATACATATACATGTCTATGTGTGTAGTCAGTTTTCATTACTTGGAATGGTTAGGTTTTGCAAAGTTGGTGCCAACATTGAATCATAAGCAAATATTGAACCATTGCTCCTGGAGAAATACATAGTTAGGTTCCTGTGAGCCTCTGGTCACATTTTCATCAACTGGACAACAAATAACCTTGTTTTATGTATGTTTTATTTAAAGACAGACATCTTACTTATGTTTAGAAACACTATCTAGCACTATAGCAGCACACTTGAGGGGCATTTTAAACAGCAAAAAGCAAACAGAAGATCGCAAAAATGCCCAAAAAAAGGTTAGTAAATGTGCCTGTGAAGAGGACACTTGCATACAGCAGGAGAGCTGAAGCAAGAAGGCTGAACACTGCTTTGTCCCACCTCAGTCAGGAGGTTAGATGAATCAAAATTTTTCCCAAAACTTTGCATGTGTCCTCAGTACATGCCAAAGAACCATGAGTATTTATTTGGAATAACAAATCAACTTTAACAAGTAGGTTTTTGTGTGTTCATCTTCATTTGTTTCTAGGCACTTTCTGATTTTTTCCCTTGATCTCATTGCTATCCTATTTATTATTTAATAATGCATTATTCAGCCTCCATGTATTTGAGGGTTTCTTCTTGAGGTTGGTTTCTAGTTTCTTTTTTTTTTTTTTTTTTAGATTTTATTTCATTACTTATAGAAAGAGGGGAAGGGAGAGAGGCAGAGAGGAAGAGAGACATCAATGTATGGTTGTGTTTCACCTGCCTCCAGCCACAGACCTGACTGGAGACTTGGTTTGCAACCTGGTTACGTGCCCTGGCTGGGGAATCAAACCTGAGACCTTTGGGTTCGCAGGCCGGTGCCTTATCCACTGTGCTAACAGCCAGGGCCTGGTTTCTAGTTTCAAATCACTGTGATCTGAGAAAATGCTTTACATGAGTGTAATTTTCATGAATTTGTAAACACTTGTTTTGTGTCCTACCATGTGAGCTATCTTTTAAAATGATCTATATGTATTTGAAAAGAATGTATACTTTGTTTCTGTGGGATAAAACTTGTAAATATCTATTAGTTGCATTTGCTCTAGGGTGTCATTCAATGTCACAATATACTTGTTGTTTTTGTTTGGAATATCTATCTATTGTTGACAGTGGGGTGTTAAAATTTTCTACAATTAATGAATTTCTGTCTACTTTTTCTTAAAGTCCTCCAGGATTTTCTTTATATATTTTGGTATTCCTGTATTTGGTACATAAATATTTATAAAGTTTATATTTTCTTATTGGACTCCTCCCTTAAGTATTATGTAGTGACCTTCTTCATCTCTTGTTATGGCCTTAGTTTTGAAATCTATTTTATCTTATAATAATTGCTACCCCAGTTTTTTTATGTCCATTTGCATGGAATGGTTTTCCATCCTTTCACTTTCAGCTTATGTGAATCTTTTGTTCTGAGACACTTCTCTTGTAGATAGCAAATATGTGGGTCATGTTTTCTTATCTGTTCAACTACACTCTGTATTGATCTGGGTGTTTAATCCATTTATATTTAAAGTTACTACTGATAGATGTTTGTTCATTGCATATATTTTTCCTTTGTGCTTGTGTTCCTCTTTCTATATTTTCTTCTTAAAACAGTCCCTTCAGCATCTCTTGCAATACTAGTTTGGTGTAGCTGTACTCTTTTAGGGTTTTTTTGTTTGTTTGTTTTTTTTTTTGTTTTTTTTTGTTTGTTTTTTTGGTTTGTTTGTTTGGTTGGTTTTTGGTGTGAATATCTTTTTATTTCATCTTCTGTTTTGAATTCAAGCCTTACTGGATGGAGTAGTCTTGGTTGCAGGTCCTTGCTTTTCAGTACTTAGATTATTTCATGTCAGTCCCTTCTGGCTTATATTGTTTTTGTTCAGAAATCAGCTGATAGCCTTATCGGAGCTCCTTTGTGTGTTACTAGCTATTTCTCTTTTGATGCCTTTAAATTTTGTCTTTAAATTTTGCCACTTTTATTGTGATGTATTTTGAAATGGGCCACTCTGGGTTCATCTTGATTAGGATTATCTGTGCTTCCTGAACTTGCATGACTTTTTCCTTCATTAAGTTAGGGATGTTTTCTGTCTCCCGCTTCTATGCTTCTCCTTCTAGTATCCCTATTATGCAAATATTGTTACATTTCATGTAAACTATCTTCATTCTTCTTTAGTCATTTTTTGTTTTGTTGCTCTTTTTTCTCTTATCTTCCAACTCACTGGTTCATTTCTCTACTTTATCTAGCCAGCCCTTAATTTCTTTTAGAATATTCTTTATTTCAGATATTGTTTCATTTCCATTTGGTTCTTATTCATAGTTTCTATGAACTTTTTCATGCTGATGTAATTCCCACTAAGTTCCTTTTAGTTCTAAGTTTCTTGAGCATCCTTATATGCATTATTTTAAACTCTATGTCTGATAAATTACTTGTCTCAGTTTCATTTAGCTCTTTTTCTGATGATTCTTTCTTTCCTTTTGATGGGGTTTTATTCTTTGTCTCCCCATTTCAGATGACTCTTTTTATTTGTTTTTACATGTTAGATTGATCTACTTTGACTCCCTGTCTTTGTGGAGCAGGATTCTGTGATAGGAGCCCTGTGGAACTCAGTTATATAGTCTCCTTTATCTCTTATTCTATTATATAGGTACTGACAGAATAAAACAAAATAGCATAGGAAACAAAACCTATACTAGCAAAAATAACCCTCCACAACAACATAAATATTATAAGATGGGTAAAAAAGGTATATGAGATGACTAAATGAAAGAGGGTAGAGGGAGGAGAAATAATAGCATTAGGGAATAGAAACAATCAAAGAAAGGGAAAAATAAAATCTGAAAGTTAAATAAGTAAAGAAAAAAGAAAAATGAAATAAGCAAAGAGTAAAATATGAGGTTTGAAATAATAAAAAATAAAAATTGTTAAAAATATCAACAAAAAATGAAGAAAAACAACAGCATGGCAATATCAATGAAAATAAGTGTAGATTGGCAATGGTGGAAAGAAAATAAGAATATTATAAGACAGAAAAAAGAATTTGAGATGAGCAAAGGATAGAAGAATTATTTTGAGAGGATAAAGTGGGGATAAACAACAATAGTAAGGAATAGAAACATGACCAAGAAAAAGAAAAAATAAAATTTAAACTGAAAGTAAGAAAGGGAAGGAAGAGGCAAAATGGATTAAGACAAGGAAAGAATAAAACATGAGGTTTGACACAAAAACATATTGAACAAATAGGAACAAAAATAAAGACTAATTAACTACAGCAGCAATATAGATGAAAAATGAGCAAAGATTAATAAAGGAGGAAAAATAATATGATTATTATAGAAGATAGAAAAATATGAGATGATTTAATGAAAGAAAAATTATTTGGAGTGGATAGAAGGAGGAGAAATAATAAGGTTAAGGAACAGGAACAAAGCAAAAAAGGAAAAAAATAAATCCAAAAAAAAGTAAGAACATAAGAAAGGGAAGGAAAAAGGCAAAATGGAGTAAGAAAAATGAAGAGTAAAATATGAGCTATGAAATAAAAGATAGTGAACTAATAGGAACAAAACTGAAGAAAAAGAAAAAACATTACTAAGTTATGTGAAAGAAAAAAAAAAACATGTCAAAGAACAAGGTAGAATTCATCTTAGCAGAGTCTGGTGCTTGACTGCAGGCCTCTCCTGGATCTGGTGCTGACAGTGTCAGATTTCATCCATGTCTATCTAGCTCTAGGCAGCCTGTTCAAGGCTATAAGTGATCCACATTCTGTGGCTCTCCTTCAGGCTTGACTGCATCTGGGATGGTCCTCATTACTCTGCCCTATTGGCTTTCATCAGCACACAGCTCAAGGGTGGATAACCCAGCATCTGCAAGTACCTCTGGTATGACCTCCATGGTCCTCTATGGTCCTTGTCTTAGCCTCACTGCTGCCCCATCTGTTTCTGAGAGGGCTTCTGTTGAGATTGGGAGGATAGGGCCCAATGTGCTGTTCAGATTTGAGGGAAGATACTGGTTGTGTTTCCTTGCCCCTGAGCCACATCTTGTCTATCCCAGATTATTTCCAACAATATATAGTTTCTGATGAGTTAGCTGTCTATTTCATATGATAGTCCTGCCTATCACCGATAGCCACTCTGTATAAGAGCTGAGACTGGGCAGGAACCTGACTTTCCCCTTACTATGCCAATTTTTGTACTCTCTACCCAGCTGGTTTCAGTGGAATAAAACCCAAGAAACCAGCATGTCTTGTAGCAGCTGAGAAAACGTCAGAAAGGCCCTCTTGGAGACTTTCTTTGTTCCAAGGTGGATAGGTGCCTAGCAGGGGGCTTTTGAGCCTGGCTGGACTATTCAGCAGGAGGATGGGTATACCTTTCCCTTCCTAGAGGTTTTTACATTGGTGGGAGGAGGGGTGTAGGCCTAATTGCAATGAATCTCTGGTGCTCAGGTCTTGCCCATCTAACTCCCAGCCCACTGACTTTGCAGGAGATGCAATCCAGACCTCTATGTTTTGCAAGCCACACATCTTGCTAATTGAGCTGGATGGAGCCCAGCAAACCCCTTATTGTGCACCTCTGCCAACTCTCCACCCAGCTGGATTCAGTGGTAATAAACTGTGTTTTCAATTTGGTCTCTTCGCTAGATGAGAAGCTGCATGCAGGGCCTCTACTCAGTCATGTTTCAACTCCTTTTTAAAAAGACTTTATCTACCCTGGCTGGTGGCACAATGGATAAGCTGCCAGCCTGCAAACCCAAAGGTTGCTGGTTCGATTTTTCAGCCAGGGCACATAATCAGGTTGCAAGTCAGGTCTACAGCCAGGTCCATGGCTGGAGGTAGGTAAAAGGCAACCATACATTGATAGATAAATAAATAAATAAATAGATAGATAGATAGATAGATAAATAAAAAGACTCTATGAAGCGCCCATACCACAGTACTGAGCCACTGTCCCATTCTCTGCACATATCTCCTCCCTGAAAATCAAAATATCTCTCTTGGTCATGGCTGGCTTCAGCCTGCCAGTGCCTCTGACATACCCAGGTGAAGTAAACTGATTATTTTAGGAAACTGAGTCCCTATTTGGAATTCTGCAGGTTGGCACTACCATTATGGATGTACTCCTCATTATGTGTGTACAGTAGCCTGGGTCTTACAGACACGATATATCCTCCCAAATCTCTCCTGGTTAGGGTTGGCACTCTGTGCAGGACTAGAGCCCCCAACCTGGGGTGGGGAGGAGCTGTGATTTCTCTCTGATACTGCAAGTGCTAGGCACAGGGTGTTTCCCCTTCAGTTTATAACATCTCCTTACCAGGTGGTATAAAGTATCTTCTGTTTCGAAATTTGGTTTCAAAACTTCCTCTCAGCTAAGATTCCATTGATTGTTGGGCTTAATTGCAGGAAGATCAGACAAAAATCCGAGTTGGGAGCAATAGCAAGTGGACTCAGCTTCTACCCATTTGGCCACCATCTTCAATTGGCAGCTGCTTGTTTAATGACAAGAACTGTGTCTTGTTAATCTTTGTACTCCAGGAGCCAGCACACAGTCCAGGACACAGAAGATGCTTAATAAATATTTTCTCAATGAATTGATTAAATGTGACAAAAAAAAAAGAAGAAGAAGAAGAAGAAAAGAAAAAAGACCATCTGCATCATAAGAAAGAATTATTTATGTTTAAAAATATGTGACCTTTGTAAAGTGTGGAGGGGTAAAGAGAAAATTTACAAAACAAGTCCAGGGTCTGAAGTAAAACAGTGTTTAAGTGGAGTAGGTATTAAGTTACTATGGGAAACAATTCATTTGAGGAAAGATGAGAAGAGTATAAAGGAAATTAAAAGTTGGTTTATCAGATTTTTCTCAAGAGATTGGCAATTTAGTCAGGAAAATCTTATTTAAGTATGTAAGTATATTTCAGTTTCTAAGCACAATTTATGATACAATGAAAACAGAGAATACCAGTATATGTTAATTAATTAGAGTTTGAGAATTTTATATGAAATCCTAAATCTAGAAAATAAAAATCTTAGGGTAAAAGTATGCAGCTATATCAATATGACAAATTTTGAAAATACCATATGCATGAGGTCACTGGTGACTCCTATGTCCCCAAAGCTGACCTAATCCTCTTGGTATTTATTTTACTTATCTGTCTAGGTGCTTGTGGAACTAGTCCATCTAGCAGAAGCATTTCTTCTCTCATTTTTCCTCTTCATCTGTTCTAGTTTTTCTCTTGTTCTCTGACTAGTAATTTTTACTTCATTTTCAGGCTCTTCTTCCTTTGACTTATTCCTAAATATTAAATTCCTAAAAAATCAGTCTTGTTCTTCTTTATCTTATTTATTCACATCCTCTCTGTGAGATCTGACCCTCTCTCCCACTTTCACATCTCTGTACCAAGAGCTGCTGTCTGTGCTCAGTTCAATTGAGGTAGTTAGGGCACAATGGAGAGTCCAGGCTCTAAAGAAAATGGCCTAGTTTTCAATACTGCTCCCACCACTTTTGCCTTAGTATCCACATCTGTAAAATAAGGATTATAAATAATAACACAATTAATCCAGAATGGCAGGACCTGGCACAAGGTAAAAACTTGATGAAATTTGGCCAGTAATGTCACCAAGCTTCCCTGCATGTCCCTGGATGCTATGGCTTACGGCCTCTCCCATTGGTCTGTGGTGACAGTCCCTAACTGGCCCCCTCCCTTTTTTCCTTTTTAACTAGGAAACATTCTCTACCACATGGACAAGTTATGTTAACCAGATCACAGGTCAAGTTTCTCACCTGCTCAAACCAAGCCAGGCTACTCATTTTTTTTTTTAAAGAAGAAAGCCTGAGGTTCCCCCATCTATTGACCTTCCAGGTCCACCCTTTTTCCCTCCTGTTTCCCTTTCTACCTTCTAGCTTTCCTTACCTTTTTCCAATTTTTCTAGCAATAATTGTCCACCTCCCACACCTACAGACTTCAGACAGCTGTCCATGACTGGTCCTTTAGGTCTTGGCTCATCTCTCCCCACCTCTTCCCACCTACAACGCTCAGGCTCCCTGGTATTCCTTGCATTCCACACCAACACTGTGCATGGTGCCCGGAGAAAGCAATAGAGGTCCCCACACTCCTTCAGCTCTCATGGAGAGCTTTAGAAGCAGAGAAGTGATACAATAGTCTCAGGCCTACTCAGCCCTTCAAAGGGAAAGTGAAGAGCACTTTGTTTTCAGTAGTGGGGAGGTTCCTAGATTTGTCCTAGGATTTATTGCAGGTCTCAGGAAGGAGGAGGTACTGAGATGAGACAGGAAAGTAGGATGGAGTTTTCTTGGCAAAGACACTTTGGATTGGTACTGGAGATTCAGAGCTGGTAGCAGGAAGATCTACCCCTGAGAGGGACTCCAAATGGTCAAGAATGGTCATGAATGTTGTCAAGTGAATGAATACACGCAATGAAATCATTACCAAATCTGAATATGGCAATTAAATGTGTTCATGTCTTTTACCAGGAAAGACAGAATGAAAAGTGCTTTTACCTTAAATTTAAAGTCCAAATTCTGAGAAAACAAGAATGAAGTAAAGAGACCACAAAAACTTCATTAGTAGTGTGCTAAAGTCACCTCTCACCCAGAACACAGCCCTCAATATTCCATCTTCCTGAAATGGAGTCTGATGTGATCTTTAAAATGTTTTCAAGGTTAGCTTTGGGGGCTCACATACAATAAGTAGTAAGCAGTCAATAGGTATGAAATCATGAATTTGAATTAATGCTTTCCCTGGTGACCTGACTGTCTCTGAAACTGCAGGATCATTACATGTACCTAGCAATGACCTTGGATGATGACTTAAATTTGAAACTGAATTTGTATGGAAGAAATTTGCCTTTTGTGGAATGGTATCAGTAACAAGGACATGACAAAATAAGTGCTTCAATATATATTAAATGTACTATTTTTTAAATGATAGCAGAATGGCCTATTAGTATTCTTGGAGAAAGCAAAAAAAAAAAAAAAAAAAAAAAATTCTCTGGCATATGATGTTATTTATAATAAGGAAAGCCAGCCAGCATTTATTTGTCAGTGCTTCCTTTGTGCCAGGCGCTGCTCTGAGCATTTGGGCTGTGATCACTAATCAAGGCCATGTGATGGGAGCCACACCACTAGCAGAGGAAGATAAGTAGATTCTACTAAGTGCAAAGGCTATGGGTAAAAAGAAGAACAGAAAATCCAAAAACCTGAAAATAAAATTTTAATACTAACACCAGTAGGGTGTCTGTGACTTGGAACATTTCAGATAACTTGTCTTTCAGCTCTATTTCTTTTTGTGATTAGGACTACAGAATGAAAAGCATCTTGATGGGATACACAAGAGGAGTGAAGGAAAGATGAGATTCCACTGGAGACTAAATTTTATTCTCCACAAAAATGTCAGGTCACCACTAACAGCATAAGTCCTGGAGGGACAATAAGATTTGGTTTAGGGGAAAGAAGGACTGGTGGTTACTCATCAGGAAAGCAAAACTAAAGCCTGGCCAACGTTCATTGTAGCTTTGATCTCTGTAGATGAGTTGAGGAATAAAAGGTGCAAGAATCATAGTAAGTGGCCAGTAGATTTTCTTTTAGACTGAATTCCTTGATCACAGTAGAGGTTCTATATAAAACATATCTTTCTCCCTCTCTGGGAAATTTCTTTCAAATTGGAAACTCAGGGTTTTTAAAGCTATTATGACCCACTTTTTACCCAATTAGCAATAGAAGGTTTATGCCTTCTCACCTTCTGCAAGTCATAAACCATCACAATTGAATGATTGTGAATCGTTTCACTAGTCACCTGTCAGTCAGAAAACATTTATTGAGCATGAAATTATATATACTATATAAACAATCTCCTCCCCTTCCAATCCCTTTAGAACTTGGGAGTCATATACTGTATACTCAATGTTGAATTACTATCTTTTGCTTTGAAGCTGAAGAAGAAATATTGATTTGGTTGGACTTTATAACCCAGACATTTTCCTTGGGATTTCAAGAATGAGTCCCCAATCATATTTCAACTACTTCGGAGAAAGGATTCCAAATACATTATTGCAGTGAAGATTGTTCTTCCCACTAGCTCAATCTAGATAACATAGCACAAATATTGCAACTATTTCATGATTTTTAAACAAATCTTGAAAACTAATAACAGCAATGTACTCTTTGTGTTAGATAAAAGCCAAATGAAGATGATTTGTGTTTGATTCTTGGTAACATTCTAAAACATTTTCCTCCATTGTAGTCACTTCAATGTTAATAGAAACATAAGACTTTTATTTACATTCATACACTAATATATCAACACATATTCATTGATTGCCTGTTGAGTGCCAGACCCTGACTTGGACATTGAATGGGCAGTGAAAGAATCAATTATTCTCCTCTCCAGTACTTAGAGATAGTCACTTGTGTAACCATCACATCTATTTATTTCCCAAAAATATGGTTCTACCCAGTAACTTTTTTTTAATCCTCTTCCAAGGACTTTTTAAATTGCTTTTAGTGGTGATGGGGGAAGAGAAAGAGGGAGAGAAAGAGAAAGACTGATATGAGAGAGGAACATAATTGGTTGCTTTCTTGTACTCACCCAAACCCAGCACCAAACCCAGAATCAAACCTGCAACCTGGGTATGTGTTCTTGACCAGGAATCAAACCCACAGCATTTCAGTCTAAGGGACAATCTCCAACCAAGTGAGCCACACTGGCCAGAACCACACAGTAACTTTTAATACAAGATGTGTCAGAATAAAAGGTAGCATGTAATTATTCAATTTTCATCTACTTAAATTTTAATAACTATACTTGCTTGTTCATTCAATTTTGCAACTTTTACCCATATACAGTGAAGTAGCAGTTTGAAACCATAGATTCTCCCAGATATAACTCTACATGATCAAGACTAGTTGGACCACTACTTATTTTGTAGTAGGTAGGTTTTCCTCAAAACAACCTTCTACCTGCTTTGCCAATATTCAAAATAATTAACAAGGATGTCATCCAAAATTTTTTTATTTAGAGAATTATAAAAATTCAAGAATTTTTACTATATATGTCACCTAGGTGACCTGACAAAATGAAAGAAAGAATGACTTCCATCACAAGTTTGTCTTAAGTAGCAAAAAATAAGCAATAATGTCAAACCTTGGTTATAAATAAAACTGGAACCCAGCAGATCCCTTGTAGCCAACCTTAGAATTAAAAAAAAAAAAAAGATGAACAGATTACAAGTCTCTTCTTTCAAGTGTACTTTCATATATACATGCAATTGTTTTAATTATTTTTAAAGGAAAGAAATACTGTTTTCATCATTGTTATTTTTCTTAATTTTTTCCATCTTTTTTCTTCAACTTTATTTTCTTTTAATTTTATTGTTGTTATTTTACATCCATCCCCTTTTTACTCCCTTCTGTCCCCTTCCACACCCACACACTGCCCCACAAGTCAATCCCAGTCATTTTCCATGTTCATGGTTCTTCCATGCTAGTTCCTTGACTAAACTGCACCCCTTCTTTACCTCCTCCTACTACTAACCCCACCCCTCTGTTCACTGAAGGTCTATGTATTGTATTCATGTATCTGGTTCTGTTTTCCTTGTTTGTTTGTTTGTTTTGCTCATTATTGTTCTTTAAGGGGTAAGATCACAAGGTATTTGTCTTTCACTAATTGGCTTATTTCACTAAGCATAATACTCTCCAGTTCCATCCATGTTGTTGCAAAGGGTAGGAGTTCCTTCTTTCTTTCTGCTGAGTAGTATTCCATTGTGTAAATGTACCAACATTTATTGACCCAATTATCCATTGATGGGCACTTAGGCTATTTCCACCACGTGGCTATTGTAAATAGCACTACTATGAACATATGGGTACATAGGTTCTTATGAATTGGTGTTTCAGGGTTCTTCAGGTTTAGTCCTAGTAGAGGAATTGCTGTATCAAAAGGCAGTTCCATTTTTAGTTTTTAAAAGAAAATCCATACTGTTTTCCATAGTGGCTGCACCAGTTTGCATTCCCACCAAAAATGAAGCAGGGTTTCCTTTCCCTCACATCCTCACCAACACTTGTTTGTTGATTTGTTGACGATGGCCATTCTTAAAGATGTGAGGTGATGTCTTATTGTGGTTTTAATTTGCATCTTTCTGATGACCAGTGATGTTGAGGAATCTTTCATATGCCTTTGGACCCTTTGTATGTCTTCCTCAGAGAGGTGTCTGTTCAGGTTCTTTTGCCCCTTTTTGAATTGGGCTGTCTGTCTCCCTCGTGTTGAGCCTCATAAGTTCTTTATATATTTTGGATATCAGAGGTAGCATTGGCAAATGCTTTTCCATACAGTCAGTTCCCTTTTAATTTTGCTGGTGTATTCTTTAGCTGAACAGAAACGTTTCAGTTTGATATAGTCTCATTTGTTTATTTATTTATTTATTTAGTTATTTATTTTATTTCCTTAGTTCTTGGAGAAGTATCAGAAAACATATTTCTGCGTAGGATATCTAAATTTTTACTGCCTATTTTTCTCCAGCACCTTTATGGTGGCACAGCTTATGTTTAAGTCCTTTATCCATCTTCAGTTTATTCTGGTGTATGGTGTAAGTTGGTGGTCTAGTTTTATCTTTTTGCATGTTGCTGTCCATTTCTGTCAACACCACTTGTTGAAGAGACTATTTTTACTCCATTGGATGTTCCTTCCCCCTTTGTCAAATAGTAGTTGATCATAGAGTCCTGGGTTCATTTCTGGGCTCTCTATTCTGTTCCATTGATCTATATGTCTATTCTTATGCCAGTACCAGGCTGTTTTGATGAAAGTAGCCTTGTAGTATAGTTTGATTCTGGTATTGTGATTTCTCTTACCTTCTTCTCCTTTCTGAAGACTACTGTGGCTATTTATAGGCATTTTGGGCTCCATATAAATTTTAGAAGCATTTTTTCTATATCTGTGAAATATGTCATTGGTATTTTACCGAGATTTCATTGAATTTATAGATTGCTTTGGGTAGTATGGACATATTAATGATATTCATTTTTCCCATCCATGAACATGATATATGCTTCCATTTATTTGTATCTTCCTTGATTTCTTTCTTCATTGTTCCATAGTTTTCTGAGTACAGGTCTTTTACCTCCTTAGTTAAGTTTATTCCTAAGTGCTTTATTTTTCTTGTTGGTATGGTAAATGGGATTTGTTTTCTATCTTCTATTTTTGATGATTCATTATTGATATGCAAAAATGCTTTTGATTTCTAAATATTGACCTTATATCCAGCTATTTTGCTAAGTTTGCCTATTAGGTTGAGTAAGTTTTTGGTGGTGTTTGTCAAGTTTTGTATGTACACTACAATGTCATCTATTCTTCTCAAACTATTCCAAATAATGAGCTTTACTTCATCCTTTCCAATTTGGATACTATGATTCATTTTTTTCTCTGATAGCTATGGCTAGAACTTACAAAACAATGTTGAACAGAAGTGGAGAAAGTGGACAGCCTTGTCTTGTTCCTGATATTAGGGGACAAGCTTTTAGCTTTTGCCCATTGAGTATGATGTTGGCTTCAGATTTTTCATATATAGCCTTTATTATGTTGACGTATGCTCCTTATATTACCATTTTGCTAAGTGTTTTTTTTTTTTTTTAAGATTTTTTATTTCATTATTTTTAGAAAGAGGGGAAGGGAGAGAGGCAGAGAGGGAGAGAGACATCAATGTACGGTTGCGTTTCACCTGCCTCCAGCCACAGACCTGACTGGAGACCTGGTTTGCAACCTGGTTATGTGCCCTGGCTGGGGAATCGAACCTGTGACCTTTGGGTTCGCAGGCTGGCACCTTAACCACTGTGCAGCAGCCAGGGCTGCTGAGTGTTTTTATTAGCAATGGTTGCTGTACATTATCAAATGCTTTTTCAGCATCTATTCATATGATGATATGGTTTTTGTCTTTCATCATGTTGATGTGGTGTATTACAATTATTGATTCATGAATGCGGTACCACCCTTGCATCCCTGGAATGAAACCCACCTGATCATGGTGTATGATCTTTTTAATATATTGCTGGATCCAGTTTGCCAATATTTTGTTGAAAATCTTACCACCTATATTCCTCAGAGATTTGGCCTATAGTTTTCTTACGTATTTGTGTCTTGACCTGGTTTTGGGATTACAACAATATTGGCCTCATAGAAAAGGATTGGGATTCTTCCCTCTTGTTGGATTTTTTGGAATAGTTTGAGAAGAATAGGCATTAGTTCTCCTCTAAATGTTTGGTAGAATCACATGTGTAGCCATCTGGTCCAGGACTCTTGTACTTTGGGAGATTTTTGATTACTTCTTCAATTTCACTGGTTGTTATTGGTCTGTTCAGGATTTCTGCTTCTTCTGGATTCAGTTTTGGTAGATTATACACTTCCAGAAATTTGTCCATTTCACCCAGGTTGTCATATTTCTTGTCATCTAGTTGTTTGTAGTAGTTTCTTACTTTGTATTTCTGAAGTATCAGTTGTAATTTATCTTCATTTGTTTCAGATTCTGTTTATTTGGGTCATCTCTATCTGTTTTTTTGTATTTTGTTTTTCGGTTTTTTGATGAGTCTTATTAAAGCCTTATCAATTTTATTTACTGTTTCAAAGAATCTGCTTCTGGACTTATTGATTATTCAAACTGTAGTTTGAGTCTCTAAGTTATTTAATTCTGCTCTGATCTTGATGATTTCCTCCATTCTCCTTGCTCTGGGATTTGTTTGTTGTTGCTTCTCTGGTTCTTGTAGGTTTATGGTTAGGTTGTTTGTATAAGCTTCTTCTATCCTTTTTAGGTAGTCTTGTATTGCTATGAATTTCCCTCTGAGGACTGCCTTTGTTGTGCCCCATAGGTTTTGGGCTATTGCATATTCATTATCATTTGGTCCAGAATTTTTAAAATTTCATCTTTGATCTCATTGGTTACCCATTCCTTACTTAAAAGCATGCTATTCAGTCTCCATGAGTGAGAGTGTTTTTAGTTTTTCCCTTGAGGTTGGTTTCTAGATTCAAGCTATTGTGATCTGAGAAGATGCTCAGTATGATTTCAATTTTCCTGTATTTGTGGAGGCTTGTCTTGTGACCCACCATGTGGCCTATCTTAGAGAATGTTCAAGGTGCATTTGAAAAGAATGTGTATTTTGCTTCTTTGGGGTGAAAGATTCTGTATATATTAGTTAGGTCCTTTCCTCTAGAGTGTTATTCGATGCCACAATATCCTTGGTGTTTTTTTGTTCGGAAGATCTGTCCATTGTTGATAATGGGGTATTAAAATCCCCTTCTGTTAGTGGTTGTTGTCTATATCCTTCTTGAAGACCTCCAATTTTTTTCTTATATATTTGGGAGCTCCTTTGTTGGGTACATATATGTTCCCTTAAGTATTATGAAATGTCCTTCTTTATCTCTTTTTATGGCTTTCATTGTAAAATCTATTTTGTCTGAAATAAGTATTGCCACTCCAGCCTTTCTTTTCACATCTATTCGCTTGATGTATTTTTTTCCATCCCTTCACTTTCAAGCTGGGTCAATATGTTTTTCTGAGATGGATCTCTTGAAGACCGCATATATGTGGGTCATGTATTCTCTTCTTTTTTTTCTTAAGATTATATTTATTATTTTTATAGAGAGAGGCAGGGAGAGGGGCCAAGAGGGAGAGAGACATCAATGTATGTTTGCCTTTGACCTGCCTCCAGCTACATAGCTGGCTAGAGACCTGGCTTGCAACCTGGTTATGTGTGTCTTGTCTCTGAATTGAACCAACAACCTTTGGGTTTTGCAGGGTCCTGCCTTATCCACTATGCCACAAGCCAGGGCATATTTTCTTGTCCATTCAGCTAGTCTATGTCTTTTGATTGGTGCATTTAATCTGTTTACATTTAAGGTTATTATCGATTGATACTTATTTGTTGCCATTTTCCCCTTTGTACCTGTGTTCCTTTCTGTCTCTATCTATTTCTTCATTTTTTAAAATCACACCCTTAAGCATTTCTTGCAATACTGGTTTGGTAGAGATGTATTCTTTTAGTCTTCTTTTGTCTGGGAAACTCCTTATTTCTCCTTCCATTTTTGAATGAGAGCCTTGCTGGGTAGAGTATTCTTGGTTGCAGGCCTTTTATTCCCATTACTTACAATATTTTTTGCCATTTCCTTCTGGCTTATATTGTTACTGTTGAATAATCATTTGATGGCCTTATCAGAACCCTCTTGTATGTTATTTACTGTTTCTCTCTTGATGCTTTTAGGATTCTCTCTTTGTCTTTGAAATTTGCTGTTTTATTTTTAATGTGTCTTGGAGTGCATCTGTTTCAATTCATCTTCATTGGGACCCTCTGTGCTTCCTGAGCTTGAGTACCATTTTCACTCACCATGTTAGGGAAGTTTTTTATCATTACTTTTTTCAATAGGTTTTCCCTTCCTTGTTTCTCTTCTTCTGTTATCTCTACGATATGGATATTGTTGCATTTCATGTTTTCCTGCAGTTATCTTTAAATATCTTCATTCTTGTTCAGCCTTTTTTCATTCTGTTGCACTGTCTTAGAATAGTTTTCTGTGTTGTCCTTCAGCTTGCTGATCTGATCCTCTGCTTCCTTTAGCCTGCTCTTGATTTTTTTACTATAGTCTTCAATTCAGAAATTGTCTTTTTCATTTCCTCCTGGCTCTTACTGGTAATTTCTATGTCTTTTTTTAATGCTGGTGTAGTTCTCAGTAAGTTCCTTGTAGCTTACCTGGACTCCTTCATATTTCCCCTGGAATTTGTAGTTTACTTTGAGCTGACTGAGTTCATTGAGCTTCTTTACCATCATTATTTTTAATTCTATATCTGATAGTTTGCTTGCATCTGTTTCATTTAGTCTTCTTTCTGGGGAATCCTCCTTTCCTTTTGGTGATGGACTATTACTGTTTCTCCCCATTTTTAGGTTTTATTGTAATCCAATCTGACTCTGATCAACTGCCAAGCTAAGGAACTGCTAAGCTGGAAAGATTGATTTAGTTGTAATTCTATAGGCCTGTGATTCACCACCAGGCTCAGATGCAGCTTGGGGGAACAGAGTGATTCAGTTGTAATTCTATCAATCAGCTACCAAACTCAGGCCCTACTGGGCTAGACATAGAGGTTCAGTTGTAATCCAATGGATCAGCCACCAGCTCAGGTGCAGCTTGGTGGGACAGATTCATATGTAAATCAATGAATCTGTGATCAGCTGTCAGGCTCAGGGGCCACTGGGCTAGGCAGCAAGATCCATTTATAACCCAATGAATCTGTGATCAGCTGCCAGTCTAAGGGGCCACTGGGCTAGACTGAAAGATTCAATTGTAGTCCAATGAGTTTGTAATCAGCCACCAGGCCCAGGAGCCACTCAGTGGGACAAATCAACTCAGTTGTGAACCAATGAATACACAATCAGCTGCCAGGCTTATACGCCACTGTGCAGGGCTGTCTCACTGACCCAGCTGTAAGTCAGAGAGTTTGTATTCAGCTGCTAGGCCCAGGCACTGCTGGGCGAATATGACTGATTTAGTTGCCAACCAATGAATCCATGATCAGCCACCAGCCTCACACACCACTGTTCGGGGCTGTCTAACTGACCCAATTGTAAGTCCGAGAGTTTGTAGTCAGTCACCAGGCCCAGGCACTGCTGGGTGAGAATACCTCTTCAGTTGCCAACTGTTGCATCTTTGCTCAGACAGGGCAGGGCAGGAAAGGTTTATTTAGATGTAAGTCAAAAAATTGTGATCAGGTACCAGGCTCAGGCACCGCTCAACCGGGCAGATTGCTCCCCATGGGTAAAGATATGAGGACCCCTCATACAGAAGCAGCTTAGCACAGTATAGTCCACCTGAGGTGTAGGTGATGAGTCAGCACCAAGATCCCACAGCTGCTTTCCCACTTCTTTCCTGTGTGTCACTGCCTCAAACTCTTCACATGTGTCTCCAGTGTTCTCTGCCCTCCCTCTGCCAGAGCTCAGGATAGGTGGGTGCCAATGTATTTTTGTTGTGGCCACCTTAGTAGTTCTCTGTCTCCAGTGCGCCCTCTGCCTAATAATCCCCACAGCATTCTGCCCTTCTCAGCTGGATGCTGCTCTACTCTCTGCTATGCTGCTATAAGCTGGGAAACCCAGCTGGGAGACCAGAACCCCTCCTTCTCAGGTGGAGCCCCTGGCTCCATCCCTTTGGCTGCTGCCTCCAGTTGGGGCCTAGGCAGCCTTCTTGCCTTTCTGCAATTCCTACCAGTTGTGATGAAGTTTCCTCTTCTGTTCTGTCTGTGGTTTTAGGACCACTTTTCAGCTGGTGTTCTGCTGGTAATTCCAGTTGATTTTTTCTTCAAAAAAGTAATTCAAGATGTGACCTGGGAGGTGATTTGTGTAGCTCCACTTACTCCTCCACTATCTTGCCAGAACTCCTTCTGTTTTCATCATTTTTAAAGGAAAGGGATTATGATTTAGGTCATTTTCCTGTATAACCAAGCAAGCACCTTCTTAATACAGATGCATTCAGTTTGGTGCTATATAGAGAACAATACAGCTTTTATTTCATAACAGGAGTTATTACTGCCACCTGCTTACTTGCCAAGATGTAGGTCAGACTTTATTTTAGACCATTAGATAATAGTACATTCATCCTATTAAAATCCAACATGCTCTTTTCACCTTAATTTCTATCAGAACTCAGTAAAGAAACTATAATCATAAGTGCAGCTCTTTATTTAAATGTAACACAGATGCCCTGGCTGGTAGCACAGTGGATAAGGTGCCAGCCTGCGAACCCAAACGTCGCAGGTTCGATTCCCCAGCCAGGGCACATAACCAGGTTGCAAACCAGGTCTCCAGTCAGGTCTGTGGCTGGAGGCAGGTGAAACGCAACCATACATTGATGTCTCTATCCCTCTCTGCCTCTCTCCCTTCCCCTCTTTCTAAAAAATAATGAAATAAAAAAAAAAAAATCTTTTATAAATAAATAAATAAATAAATGTAACACAGATAACTGCAATATAAAGCAAATTCTCAATGATTGATTTCTAATAGTTGTATTATTTAATTTTACCTCTATTGTAGAAATAACTCTGAGTGAAAGAAAAGGTAATACAGACAGAAAATGTGAATCAGGATATGTAGAGTCAAAGCAAGTGTCTTCAAAGGCTATTAGTTACCTTGTGCATGATTTTGACTCCAGAGATGCCTTTTCTTACCATATAGTCTTGCTATTGTAAGAACAGCACTAAGCACATTCTGGGCACCTCTTAGCATCTCACACAGAGAAGTTCTGAATCCTCTAGGTCTGATTCAACTTCTGACTTGGCTTCTTGTGTTTAAAATACAAATAATTGTATTGTAGTTAGGATAGTGTCAGGATAAGATATATTTTGCTGTAGCAATCCAAAAATCCCTCCAAAATATTTGTGACTTAATAAAAATATATAAGATCACACATATCACACATCTAGTGCAAAGATGGCAGGGAGGTCTTTCTTATTAGAGATACCCAAGGGTCCAGTATAACAAAGGTTGCATGCACATGTATTCCTCTATAATTACCTTGCCATTAAAATGTGAATGTAGTAAACTTCACAGTAACTCTTAAAAATCCCCTCCCAAATTAAGATAATTGTTGAATAAATCACAGCCATATCTTTGATGCTTAATCTTACCTGTTTGAGCCATTGGGTGCCCAAAAATTGGCTCAAACATTTTTGCGGGTATATCTACAATAATGTTTTTGGATGAGATTAACAGTTAAATTAGTTTACTGAGTAAAACAGACTGTCTTCCCCAACGTGAGTGGGCCTCATTCCATCAGGTGAGGGCCTGAAAGGCTAACACTTTCCTGAGTAAGAAAGAATTCCTCTGCCTAATATCCCTTTAACTGGGACATCAGCTTTTTCTTGCCTTCAGACTCAAACTGAAACATAAATTCTTCATGGGTCTCAAGGCTGCTGGTTTTAAGATTAGTGCTGTACTATACTATCTGCTCTTCTGGGTCTAGGATTTATTTATCATGCAGTGCTGGGGTACTTGTCAACCTTCATAATTATGGCAGCCAATTCTTTATAATAAATTGTGTGCATGTGGTATATCTACACACATATAAATGTATTATTTTGGTTCTGCTTCTTTGGTAACCCTAGTATACCTCACTTATGGATGTAGGGAAATGCAATTCTGCCATATGCCCAAAATAACTAGTAGTATTTGCTGAATGATAATAATGATTTTCAAAACATCAATAGAATGATGAGTTGAATACATTTTGAGCTCAAATGTATTCTAAGATCTCAAACTGACAACATGTGAAAATAATACAATGAAAACAGTGTAACACCATTCTCTGTTTATTAAGAGGTGGCAAAACCAGTCCTGCTGCAACCCCCATTCATCCTTTTATTTATAATCCATATAAGACTGAGAAGCAAAGAAGGATGGACTTGCCAGTGGGATGGGTGACCTTAGAGGTGCAAAGTTTACAAATGATGAGGTTTCTCCATCCCTTCTCCAAAATCAAATGATTGAGTCTATAAGAAAATCAGTGGTTGAATTAAGAGTGCTTATAGGAAAGGGACACCAATTCCTTTTATTTATTTATTTTTTTAGTAGAGAAAGAGGTTAACTTTATTTATTTTTTGTTTGTTTTCTTTTTTCTTTTTTATTAAGTTAATTTTATTATTGTTGTATTACAATTGTTTCATTTTTCCCCTTTTGTTCTCCCCTGCCTGCCCTCCCTGCCATCATCCCTCAGTCAATCCTCAGCTCTTTGACCATATCCATGGGGCCTTCTTGCTAACTCCTCATCTGATCCTTTCCCCTGCTTTTCTCTTTCTCCCCTTCCTCCCTAGTCACCATCATTCTGCTTCTCTTTTTTTCTTCCTTTTCTTCCTGTGTCTCTTGTTTCTTTCTGCCTACCTGTATGTTTTGTTTGTTAGTTTCCTGTATTAAGTGAAAATATATGGTATTTACCTTTTGTTACCTAGTTTATTTCACTAAGCATGATACTCCCCAGTTCCATCCATACTGTTGCAAATGGTAAAAATTCCTTCTTTCTTTATGATGCATAGAATTCCATTGTGTAAATGTATCACAGTTTTTTGAATCATTCATCCACTGAAGGGATCTTAGGTTATTTCCAGAACTTGGCTGTTATAAATAGTGCTACTATGAACATAGGGGTGCATACGTCCTTCTGAATTGGTGTTTCAGGATTCTTTGGGTATAACGCTAGCAGTGGAATCACTGGGACATAAGGTAGTTCTATTGTTAGTTTTTTGAGGAAATTCCATACTGCATTTCATAGTGGCTGCACTGGTCTGAATTACCACCAACAATGCACCAAGGTTCCCTTTTCCCCACACTTTTGCTAGCACTTGTTTGCTGGTTTGCTAATGATGGCCAATCTGACAGATGTGAGATGGTATCTTATTGTTGATTTAATTTGCATCTCTCTGATGGCTAGTGATGGCGAGCATTCTTTCATACGCCTATGGGCCCGTTGTATGTCTTCCCTGAAGAAGTGTCTGTTCAGGGTTTTTTGTCTATTTTTCAATTGGGCTGCCTGTCTCCCTGGTATTGAGTTGTATTAGTTCATTGTATATTTTGGAGATGAAACTCTTGTCTGAAGTGTCATTAGCAAATATGTTTTCCTATATGGTTGGTTCCCTTCTCATTTTGTTGATGATTTCTTTAGCTGAACGGAAACTTCATTTTGATGTAGTTTCATTTGTTTATTTGTCTCTTTATTTCCCTTGCCCTAGGAGAGATAGCTGTGAAAATATTGCTGCTTGGAATATCTGCAATGGAAACCTATGTTTCCTTCTATGGTTTTTATAGTGGCTCTGCTTATGTTTAAGTCTTTTATCCATGTTAGTTTACTCTGGTGTATGGTGTAAGTTGGTCTAGTTTCACTTTTTTGCATGTGTCTGTATAGATCTCCCATACCACTTTTTGAAGAGGCTATTTACACCCCATTTTATGTTCCTTCCCCCTTTGTCACATATTACTTGTGCATAAAGTCCTGGGTTTATTTCTGGGCTCTCTATTCTATCCATTGATCTATTTGTCTGTTCTTGTGACAATGTCAAACTGTTTTGATTACTATGGCTTTGTAATATAGTTTGATATCTGGTATTATTATTCCTCCTACTTCATTCTTCCTTCTCAAGATTGCTATAGCTATTAGGGGTTGTGTTTGGCTCCATATAAATTTTTTAAAGTGTTTGTTCTAGGTCTGTGAAATATGACATTGGTATTTTAATAGGGATTGCATTAAAACTATAGATGGGTTGGGTAGTATGGACATTTTTATGATGTTAATTCTTCCCATCCATGAACATGATACATGCTTTTATTTATTTGTATCTTCCTTAATTCCTTTCTTCAGTGTCCTATGGTTTTCCAAGTACAGGTGTTTTATCTCTTTAGTTAAATTTATTTCTAAGACTTTATTTCTTTTTTTTTGTTGCTATATTACATGGGATTTGTTTTCTCATTTTTTTCTCTGATGCTTCATTGTTGGTGTATAAAAATGCCTTTAATTTCAGAATATTGACTTTGTATCCAGCAATTTTGCCAAATTCACTTGTTGGGTTGAGTAGTTTTTAGTGGAGTCTATAGGGGTTCCCTATGTACACTATCATATCATCTGCAAATAATGACAGTTTTACTTCCTGCTTTCCAATATAGATGCCTTTGATTCCTTTTTCTTGTCTGATCACTATGGCAAACACTGTTTTGAGTATAAGTGAAGTGAGAGGACACCTTGCCTTATTCCTGATCTTAAGGGAAAGGCTTTCCCTTAAGGGAAAGAGCTGCCAATTGAGTATGATGTTAGCTGCAGATTTCTTGTATATGGCCTTTACAGGGTTGAGGTATGCTACCTCTAGTCCCATTGTTCTGAGTGTTTTTATCATGAAAGGTTGTACTTTATCTAATGCTTTTTTGCCATCTATGGATATAATCACATGGTTTTTGTCTTTCAGTTTCTTTAGGTGGTGGTTTACATTTATTGATTTGGGAATATTGTACCATCTCTGCATTCCTGGGATGAATTCCACTTGGTCATGGTGTATGATCTTTTTAATGTATTGCTGGATGTGGTTGGCCAATCTTTTGTTAAGAATCTTCACATCTGTGTTTATCAGAGACATTGGCCTGTAGTTTTATTGCTTTGTTGTGTCTTGACCTGGTTTTGGGATTAGAATAATACTGACCTCATAGAAACAGTTTGAGAGTTTTCCCTCTTGTTGGATTTTTTGGAATAGGTTAGGAGGATAGGAGTTAGTTCTTCCCTAAATATTTGGTAAAGTTCTCCTGTGTAGCCATCTGGTCCAGGCCTCTTGTATGCTGTGAGTTTTTGTTTTTTTTTTTTAATATATTTTATTTATTTTGCTATTACAGTTGTCCCAATTTCCCCCTCTTTGTCCCCCTCTACCCAGTACCCCATTCCCTCCAGCAATGCACCCTTTAGTTCATATCTATGAGTCATGCATATAAGGTCGTTGGCCTCTCTATTTCCTTTGTTCTTCTTAACATCCCTCTGTCTATTCAGTAACCACCAATGTGTACTCTTCTTTTTTCCCTTTCACATCCAGACAATTCATCATTTAATTACTGCCTTCTGTCAGCTTCTCAAATCATATTAATACAAAGTTTTCTTTCATTATTCCAAAATGCCTATGTTAATTCATTTGTTTAAAGAATTACCCTTTTATGTAATATGAATTGCAATATTACCAAACATATGCAAAAATACATTTACACACATACATATATTTATATATATTTAAAGTACATTCTGGGTTTTGAAGAGTTAATACAAAAAATGTAAAATATACCAATAGTGTACATAATTATTACATGTTAAATGATAGTATTTTAGATATATTGTAGCAAGATTAAGCATTTTTTTTCTTCTTTAATACTTATTTTACTCTGGAATGCTATTTTAGTTAAATATATCACAGAAGTGGTGTATTTCAGAGACAGTGCCAAACCCATAGTTAAAAAATGAATTTGGTTTTTGAGCCAGATCCTCCCCACTCCAATAATACAATCAACTTTATTTTAAGCTACTGGAATTACAACTTATTCTTTTTGGAGTTTTCCATCTTAAATAGTAGATTGATTGATTGATTGATTGAGGCTGTGCACAGGTCTTACTTCTTTCATACCCTCTGTTTTTGCTCTACATGTGTTTTACAAGTTGAAGCCTTCAGGAATAAAGGCACTTGCATTACTTAGCCAGTCTCCAGAGTAGAAATTATTATGTCTACTAAGTTGAGGTCAAAAATAAAAATCCCTAGGACTTAAATAATTTTGTAGAATAGTATTCTAGCTAATTTTTGAACTTGTGGTTGACTTCCTGTGTGGTCCTAAACTAACCCCTGAACTATTTAAGAGTCTGTTGAGGTAGAGATTAGGTATGTTCACATTTCAATAATGAAGTTTACTATAAGCATTAATTTATTTTCCCAAGTATCCCTAGTCTGGGGGCCTTCCTAACTGGAAATGTATATTTCCATGATTTAGTTGAAAGGAATCTCATCTAATTTACATGATAATATGATAATATATATTGCCTATGTACACAGATCCTACAGTTTAGTAGTTTGTAACTTCCATCCAAATTGGACTTCATTCTCAGCATCTTTTCTAACCTAAAGATTGACTGATTTCACAACATACCTATGGCCAATTGGTTGCTCTAAGTTTTTTGATTACTTCTTCAGCTTCACTAGCTGTTATCAGTCTACTCAGGCTTTCTCTTTCTTCCTGATTTAGTTTTGGTAGGTTGTACATTTACAGAAATGTGTTCATTTCACCCAGGTTGTCAAATTTCTTGTCAAATACTGGTATGTAGTAATTTCTTAAAATCCTTTGCATTTCATTTATGATCTCTCCTGTTATTTCTGAATTTATTTATTTGGGTCCTCTTTCTTTTTTTTTCTTTCTCTCCTTTCTTTCTTTCTTTCTTTCTTTCTTTCTTTCTTTCTTTCTTTCTTTCTTTCTTTCTTTCTTTCTTTTCTTTTTATGAGTCTAGTTAAAGGCTTGTGAATTTTGTTTATCTTTCCAAAGAACCAGCTTCTGGATTTATTAATCCTTAGAATTGTGCTTTTTGTCTCAAGTCATTTAGTTCTGCTTTGATGTAGATAATTTTCTTTTTCTACTAGTTCTGTGCTTCATTGCTGAAAGTTTTTTTCAGTTCTTATAGTTTTATGTTTAGGTTGTTTGATGAGTTTCTTTTGACCTTTTTAGGTAGGCCAGTATTACTATGAATTTCCCTCTTAGGACTGCCTTTGCTGTGTCCCATAGGTTTTGGGATGTCTCTTCATTGTCATTTGTTTCCAGAAACTTTTTGTTTTCTCTTTTGATCTCATTGTTAATCCATTCATTGCTTAATAACATGTTATTCAGTCTCCATGAATTAGAATTTTGGGGGCTTTTTTCTTGAGGTGGATTTCTAGTTTCAAGCCATTGTGACCTGAGAAGATTGCTTGGTATAATTTCAATTTCTTTTTTAATTTGTGGAGACTTCTTTTGTGTTCTACCATGTGGTCTATCTTAGAGAATGTTCCATGTGCATTAGAGAAGAATGTGTATTTTGTTTCTTTGGGGTGAAAAGTTCTATATATGTCAGTTAAGTCCATTTTATCTGGAGTGTTGTTCAATGTTACAATATCCTTAGTGGTTTTTTGTTTGGAAGATCTGTCCATGGTTGATAATGAGATATTAAAATCCCTGACTATTAGTGTGTTGCTGTCCATATCCTTCTTGAAGTCCTCCATGAGATTCCTTATATATTTGGATGCTTCTATGTTGGGTGCATATATGTTTACAAGGATTACATCTTCTTGGTGGATTGTTCCCTGAAGTATTATGGAATGTCTTTCTTTGTCTCTTTTTATGGACTTCATTATAAAACCTGTTTTATCTGACATAATCATTGCTACCTGAGCCTTTTTGTCATGTCCATTTGCTTGATATATATTTCTCCATCCCTTCACTTTCAGTCCATGTTGATCTTTTGTTCTGAGCTGTTTTGTTTTGTTTTTGTTTTTGTTTTTGTATACGGCATATATATGGGTCATGCTTCCTTGTCCATTCATCTACCCTATCTCTTTTTATTCATTCATTTAATTCACTTATGGTTAAGGTTATTATTGACAGGTACTTAATCACTGCCATTTTCCCCTTTGTTCCACTCTGTCTCTCTGTTTTTCATCATTTTAAAGCAGGCCTTTTAGCATTTCTTGCTGTGCTGGTTTGGTGAAGGTATATTCTTTTAGCTACAATAATAATAAGTGAATAATAAGTGAATAACTCCTTATTTCACTTCCATTTGAATGAGATCCTTGCTGGGTAGAGTATTTGTGGCTGCAGGCCTTTGTTTTGCATTAATTGGAGTATTTTTTGCCATTCTCTTTGTAGCTTGTATTTCTTGTATTTTTTTCTGTTGAGAAATCATTTGATAACATTATTGAAGACCCTTTATATATTATTTGCTGTTTCTTGCTTGATGCTTTTTGGATTCTCTCCTTTCCTTTGAAATTTTCCATGTTAATTATGATGTGCATTATAGTGGATCTGTTTGGGTTCATCTTCATTGGGACCCTCTGTAATTCCTGAACTTGAGTGACATTTTCACTCATCATGTTAGGGAATTGTTCTGTTATTACCTTTTCAAACAGATTTCCTCTCCCTTGTTTCTACTCTCCTTCTGGTATCCTTATTATATGGATATTATTGCATTTCATTTTGTCCTGCATCTCTCTTAAAACCTCCTCATTCTTTGTCCAACTTTTTTCATCTTGTTGCACTATCTGGTTAATTTATTTTATGTTGTCCTCCAATATACTGATCTGGTCTTCTGTTTTCTCTAACCTGCTTTGGATTCCTTTTATTGTGTTCTTCATTCAGAAATTGTATTCTTCACTTCCTCCTGGTTCTTACTTATGGTTTCTGTGTCCTTGTTAATGCTGGTATAATTTTCAGTAAGTTCCTTATAGTTGCCCTGGAGTTCTCTGTAGTTTTCTTTGAGCTTACTAAATTAATTGAGCTTTCTTATAATTATTTCTTTGAATTCAATGTCTGATAGTTTGCTTGTTTGTATTTCACCCTGCAGTCTTTCTGGTTTCTTTTCCTCCCCATTTTGGATGTCTGCTATTTCTTGTTTTTCTTTCTTGTATTAATCTTCTATGACTTCCTGACTTCCTGAAGTACACTTCTGTGGTAGATTTATGGGGTTCAGTGGTGCAATCTCCTAGATTTCCTCCACATGATTTTTAACTTCATCTAGCTGATTAAGAGGCACTCCTTCTACTTGGTCTCATATACTGTTATTGAGCTGCTCCTAAAACAGAACCACCACTACCAGTAAAATAACATCTTCAAAGATATCTTACAACACCCTTAATTTACAACACTTTCAACTACATATGAGCCTAGCTTAATAGCTATACCCTCAAAGATCACCATACTTTCTTCAACAAGTAGTGTTGGAAGAACTGGACAGGGACATGCAAGAAAAAAATAAACTAGACTACCTACTTACACCATATACCAGAATAAACCCAAGATAGATAAAGGGAATTAGGGCAGGATGATAGAGGAGTAAGTGGACCTACACCGATCTCCTCCCAGGTCACATCTAGAATTACTTTTTTGGAGAAAAAGTCTGCTGGAATTACCAGCAGAGAACCAGCTTGAAAGAAGTCCTACAACCTATAACCTATAACCATGTCCATAACCATGAACAGAATAGAAGAAAACTTGTCATCTCAATTTGACTGGTAGGAATCATGGAAATGCAAGAGGGCTGGCTAGGCCCCCAAGGGAGACAGCAATCAAAGGGATGGAGCCAGGAGCCCCACCAGAGAAGGGCGGGTTCTGGTCCCCCAACTGGTTGTCCCAGCCTATAGCAACACATCAGAAAGTAGGGCAGCATTTAGCTGAGAAGAGCAGATAGCTTTCTTGGATTTTACTAGCCTAAGAGAGGACTAGAGACAGAGAACTATTAGGGTGACCACAGTGGAAATACATTGGCACCCACCTACCCTGGGCTCCAGCAGAGAGAGGGCAGAAAGGGCTGGAGACACATAGAGAGAGTTTGTGGCAGTGGCTTTGAGGAGAGAAGTGGGGAAGTGGCTGTGGGGATCTCGATACTGACTCATTGCCCACACCTCAGGTGGACTATGCTGTGCCAAGCTGCTTCTATATGAGGGTTCCCATAGACCCGCCCATGGGAAGCAATCGGCCCCAGCTAGTGATGACTGAGCCAAGTGCCTAAGCACAATTCTTTCACTTACAGCTAAATAAACTTTTCCTGTCCTGTCCTGTCTAAGCACAAATACAATACTTAGCATCTGAAGAGATATCTCTTGCCCAGCAGTGCCTAGGCCTGATGGTTAATAACAAACTCTGACTTACAGCTGGGTCAGTCAGATAGCTCCCCCATGGTGGCAAGTGAGCTTGGTGGCTGATCATAGATACACTGCTTTGCAACTGAGTTGGTTGCTACTGCCCAGAGCCCCTGGACCTGGCAGCAGATCACAAATTCTTTGTACTCTTTCAGTCTAACACAGTGGTCCCTTACCTGGCAGCTGATCACAGATTCATTGGATTACAATATAATTTTTGAGTCAAGCCTAGTGCCACCTGAGGCTGGTGGCAAATCACAGATTCATTGGATTACAATTCAAATGATGTCTAGCCCAGGGCTCCTGAGCCTGGTGTCAGACACAGATTTATTGGATTACAATTGGATATTGCTGTCTGGCCCATTGGCACCTGAGCCAGGCAGCTGATCACAGATTCACTGATTTACATCTGAATCTGTCCCACCAGGCTACACCTGAGCTGCTGGCTGATCCATTGGATTACAATTGAAACACTCTGTCTAGCACCGCAGGGTCTGAGTTTGGTAGCTGATTCATTGATTTAAAACTGAATCAGTCTGACACTCCAAGCTACACCTGAGCCTGGTGGTGGATCACAGAACAATAGTATTAGAACTAAATCAATATTTCCAACCAAGCAGTCTGATTGGATTACAGTGAAAGCTAAAAATGAGGAGAAAAAGAAACAGTCCATCACTGAAAAGAAAGGAGGAATCCCCAAAAAGATCACTAAATGAAACAGAGGCAAGCAAACTATTAGATATGAAATTCAAAATAATGATGATAGAGAAGCTCAAGGAGCTTAGCCAACTCAAAACTATGAACAATTCCAGGGGAAATAAGAATTCTAGAGAAGCTAAAAGAAACTTATTGAAAACTATTAAGCATTAGAAAAATAACAACATAGACACTAACAGTAAGAGCCAGGAGGAAATGAAGAATACAAATTCTGAATTGAGGAATACAGTAGAAGGAATCAACAGAGGCTACAGGAAACAGAGAACTGGATCAGTAAGCTGGAAGACAATGTAGAAAAAATATTCCAAGACAGTGCAACAAAATGAAACAAGGCTGAACAAGAATGAAGAGGTTTTAAGAGAACTGCAGGACAACATGAAATGCAATAATATCTATAACACAGAGATGCCAGAAGGAGAAGAGAAATAAGGAAAGAAACACCTGTTCAAAAAAGTAAAGAAAGAAAACTTCCATAAAATGATGAGTGAAAATGTTACTCAAGATCAGGAACAACAGAGGGTCCCAAAGAAAATGATTCCAAACAGAACCACTTTAAGACACATTATAATTAAAGTGGCAAATTGCAGAGACAAAGAGAGAACCCTAAAAGCATCAAGAGAGATACAGCAGCAAATAACAAGGGGGCTCCAATAAGTTTATCAAAAGATTATTAAACAGAAGCAATACAAGCCAGAAGTGAATGGCAAAAAATATTACAAGTAATAGGAAACAAAAGCCTGCTACCAAGAATTATGTAACCAGAAAGGCTCTAATTCAAAATGGAAGAGAAATAAGGAGTTTCCCAGAAAAAGAAGACTAAAAGAATAAAACTCTACAAAACCAGCATTGCAAGAAATTATAAAGAGTCTGCTTTTAAAAAATGAAGAAACAGAGATAGACAGAGAATAACAGAGGGACAAAGGGGGGGGGGAAGGACAATAAATCATTATCAATAATAACCCTAAATGTAACTGGATTAAATGCAACAATCAAAAGACATAGGGTAGCTGAATGGATGACAAAATATGGCCCATATATATGCTGTCTTCAAGAGACCCACCTCAGAAAAAAAGATCAACACAGACTGAAGGTGAAGGGAAAGAAAAATATATATCAAGCAAATGGACATGGAAAAAAGGCTGGAGTAACAATATTTATTTCAGACTAAATAGATTTTACAATGAAGGCCATAAAAAGACACAAAGAAGGACATATCATAATACTTGGATATTGTGGCATTGAATAATACTCTAGAGGAAAGGACCTAACTAATATATACAGAATCTTTCACCCCAAAGAAGCAAAATACATATTCTTTTCAAATGCACCTTGAACATTCTCTAAGATAGACCACATGGTGGGTCACAAGACAAGACTCTACAAATACAGAAAAATGGAAATCATACCAAGCATCTTCTCAGATCATAATGGCTTGAAACTAGAAACCAACCTCAAGGGAAAAAACTAAAAACACTCTCACTCATGGAGACTGAATAACATGCTTTTAAGTAATGATTGGGTTAACAATGAGGCCTAAGATGAAATCAAAAAGTTTCTGGAAAGAAATAAAAATGAATACACAATAGGCCAAAACCAATGGAACACAGCAAAGGTGGTCCTTGGAGGGAAATCATAGCACTACAGGACTACTTAAAACAGGTAGAAGAAGCTTATACAAACAACCTAACGAGAAAACTGCAAGGACTAGAGGAGCAATGACAAACAAATCCCATATCAGGTTAAAGGAATGAAATCATCAAGATCAGAGCAAAATTAAATAAATTAAAGCCTCAAACTACAATTGAAAGAATCAATAAATCCAGAAGCTGATTCTTTGAAAAAATAATAAACAAAATTGATAAGGCTTTAACAAGACTCATCAAGAAAAAGAGAGAGAAGACCCAAATAAACAGAATCAGACACAAAAGAAGAGAAATCACAACTAATATTTCAGAAATACAAAAGATTGTAAAAGGTTACTACATATAACAATATGACAAGATAAGACAACCTGGGTGAAATGGACAAATTTCTGGAAATGTATAATGTACCAAAACTGAATCTAGAAGCTTCAGAAATCCTGAATAGACCAATAATAAACAGTAAAATTGAAGACATAATAAAAAATATCACAAAACACAAGAGCCCCAGACCAGATAGCTACAAAGGTGAATTCTAACAAACCTCAAAGAACTAAATCCTATCCTTCTCAACCTATTCCAAAAAATCCAACAAGAGGGAAGGCTCCCAAACTCTTTCTATGAGGCCAATATTATTCTAATTCCAAAACCAGATCAAGACACAACTAAGAAAGAAAACTATAGGCCAATATTGCTGATGAACATAGATGCTAAGATTAAAACAAAATATTTGCCAACCAGACCCAGAAATACATTAAAAAGTTCATACACCATGATTAAGTGGGTTTCATCCCAAGAATGCAAGGATGGAACAACTTCCCCAAATAAATGTAATACACCACATTAACAAAATCAAAGACGAAAACTGTATGACAAATTATATATGTACACACACACACACACAATTGTATATGTATATATATACATATAATATATATATATGTATGTATGTATGTCAATGGAACAGAATAGAGAGCCCAGAAATAAACCCAGGACTCTATGGTCAATTAATATTTGACAAAGGGGAAAGGATCATAAAATGGAGTAAAAACAGTCTCTTCAACAAGTGGTATTGGGAGAACTGGACAGCAACATGCAAAAAGACAAAACTAGACCACCAACTTACACCATACAGCAGAATAAACTCAAGATGGACAAAGAACTTAAATATAAGCAGTGCCACCATAAGGGCCCTGGAGAAAAATATAGGCAGTAAAATTTTATATATCCTTCAAAGAAATATATTTAATGATACTTCTCCAAGGGCAAAGGAAATAAGAGAACAAACAAACAAATGGGACTATATCAAACTGAAAAATTCCTGTTCAGCTAAAGAAAACACCAGCAAAATTCAAAGGGAACCAACTGTGTGGGAAAACCTCAGACAAGGGTTTGATATCCAAAATATATAAAGAATTTATGCAACTCAATATCAGGGAGATGGATATCCCAATTAAAAAATGGGCAAAGAACCTGAGCAGACACCTCTCAAAGGAAGACATACAAAGTCCCCAAAGGCATGTGAAAGAATGATCAACACCACTAGCCATCAGAGAAATGCAAATTAAAACCATAATAAGATACCATCTCACACCTGTCAGAATGGCAATCATCAACAAATCAACAAACAAGTGTTGGCAAGAATGTGGGGAAAAGGGAACCCTGGTTCACTGCTGGTGGGAATGCAGGCTGTTGCAGCCACTATAGAAAACAGTATGGAGTTTCCTTGATAAAACTAAAAATGGATCTGCCTTTTGATCCAACAATTCCACTACCAAGACTACACCCAAAGGACCTTGAAACACCAGTTCAGAAGAACCTATGTACCCCTATGTTCATAGCAGTGTTATTTACAATAGCCAAATGGTTAAAACACCATAAGTGCCCATCAGTGGATGATTGAATCCATATAACATTTTAAAGTATTTTTTCTAAGTCTGTGAAGTATATTATTTGTATTTTAATTGGGATTGCATTGAATCTATGGATTACTTAGGGTAGTATGAACATTTTAATGATGTTAATTCTTCCCATTCATGAACATGGTTTATATTTTCATTTATTTGTATCTTCATCAATTTCTTTCTCCAGTGTTCCGTAATTTTCTGAGTATAAGTCTTTTACCTCCTTGGTTAAGTGGATTCCTAAGTACTTCATATTTCTAGATGCTATGGTAAGTGGGGTTTGTTTTCTAGTTTCTATCTCTGATGTTTATTTTTATCAAAGGTATAAAAATGCTTTTGATTTCTGAATATTGATTTTACACCCTGCTTTTCTGCTAAATTTACTTATTAGGTCGAGTAGGTTTTTGGTGAAGTCTATCAGGTTTTTTATGTACACTATCATGTCAACTGCAAAAAATGACAGGTTTACTTTCTCCTTTCCAATTTGGATAAATTTGATTTTTTTTTATTTTATTTTATTTTATTTTTTTTTTGTCTAATATCTATTGCTAGAACTTCCGAAATGATGTTGAACAGAAGTGGAGAGAGTGAACAGCCTTGTCTTGATCCTGATCGTAGGGGGAAAGCTTTTCAGTTTTGGCTGTTGAGTATGGTATTGGCTTCTGGTTTCTCATATATGGCCTGTATTATGTTGAAGTATGCTCCCTCTGTTCTCATTTTGCTGAGTGTTTTCATCATAAATGGTTGCTCTACTTTATCAGATGATTTTTTTAGCATCTATTGATATGATCATATGGTTTTGAATTTCATTTTATTTATGTGTTGTATTACATTTATTGATTTGGGGATGTTGTACCATCCTTGCATCCATCCCTGGGATGAAAGACACTCAATCATGGCATATGATCTTTTTAATGTATTGCTGGATCCAGGTGGCCAATATTTTGTTGAGAATCTTAGCATCTATATTCCTGAGAGATATTGGCCTGCAGTTTTCTTTCTTAGTTGTGTTTTGACCTGTTTTGGGGATTAAAATAATATTGGCCTCATAGAAAGGGTTTGGGAGTTTTCCCTCTTCTTGGATTTTTTTGGAATAGGCTGAGAAAAATGGGAGTTATTTCTTCTCTAAATGTTTAATAAAATTTGCCTGTGTAGCCCTCTAGTCTAGGCTCTGGTACATTGGGATTTTTTTTTTTTTTTTTTTTTTTTTTTTTTTTTTTTTTTTTTTTTTTTTTTTTTTTTTTTTTTTTTTTTTTTTTTTTTTTTTTTTTTTTTTTTTTTTTTTTTTTTTTTTTTTTTTTTTTTTTTTTTACTGCTTCAATTTCACTGTTATCAATCAATTCAGGCTTTCTGCTTCTTCTGGGTTCAACTTTGATTCATTATGTGTTTCCAGAAATTTGTCCATTTCACCCAGATTGTCAATTTTTTTCTCATATAGTGGTTTGTAATAATTTCTTACAATCCTTTGTATTTCTGAAGTATCAGTTGTGATTTTGCCTCTGTCATGTCTGATTCTGTTTATTTGGGTCCTTTCTTTTTTCTTGATGAGTCTGGATACAGGCATGTCAATTTCGTTTATTTTTTCAAAGAACCAGCTCCTAGATTTATTCATTCTTTAAATTGTAATTTTAGTCTCTATGCCATTTAATCCTAAAATCTTAATTATTTCCTTCCTTCTACTTACTCTGGGCTTTGTTTGTTATTGCGCTTCTAGTCCTTGTAGAATTGTGTTTAGGTTGTTTGTATAAGCTTCTTCTAACCTTTTTAGGTAGGCCTGTATTGCTATGAATTTCCCTCTGAGGACTGCCTTTGTTGTGTCCCATAGGATATAGGCTGTTGCGAATTTATTTGTATTTGTTTTCAGAAACTTTTTCTATTTCTTTTTTAATCTCATTGTTAGCCCATTCATTACTTAATATTATGTTATTTAGTCTCCATGAATTAGGATGGTTTTGCTTTTTTGTTAAGGCTAGTTCTAAGCCATTGTGACCTGCAGAGATGCTTGATATGACTTCAATTTTCCTGTATTTTTGGAGTCTTGTCCTGTGATGTATCATGTAGTCTATCTTATAGAATGTTCCTTGTGCATTTGAAAACAATGTGTATTTTCTTTCTTTGGTGTGAAAACACCTGTATATGTCTGTTATGTCCATTTCATCTGGATTGTTTTTCAATGGCACAATATCCTTGGTGGTTTTTTTTGTTTGTTTTGTTTGTTTGTTTGTTTTTGTTTTTGTTTGGAAGATCTATCTAATGTTGATAATTGGATATTATAATCCCCTATTTTAATTGTGTTGCTGTCTAATTTTTTCTTGGAGTCCCCCAAGATTTTTCTTATATATTTGGGTGCTCCTATATTGGGTACATAATGATTACAAGGGTTATATCTTCATGGTGTTTTGTTGCCTTAAGTATTATGACATGTCCTTCTTTATCTCTTTTAATGACCTTTATTGTAAAGTCCATTTTGTCTGAAATATGTATTTCTACCCCAGCCTTTGATTTATGTCCCTTTGCTTGAAAAATAATTTTCCCTCCATTCACTTTCAGTCTGCGTAGATCTTTTTTTCTGAGGTGGGTCTCTTGTAGCTCGCATATGGGTGGGTCATGTTTTCTTATCCACTCAGCTACCCTATGACTTTTGATTGGAGTATTTAATCCATTTATATTTAAGGTTATTATTGACGGGTACTTACCGATTCATTGACATTTTTCCCATTTGTACCTGTGCTCCTTTCTGTCTCCCCCTTATTCTTAATCTTTTCAAAGAAGATCCTTTATCATCCCTTTGGTGGAGATACAACTTTTTAGCCTACTCTTTTCTATGAAACTCCCTATTTCACCTTCCATTTTGAATGAGAGCCTTGCTGATTAGAGTATTCTTGGTTACAGACATTTCTTTTTCATTACATGCAATATTTTTTTGCCATCCTCTTCTGTTCTGTAGTGTTTCTGTTGAGAAATCACTCGATAATCTAATCAGAGCTCCCTTATATGTTTATCTCTTGTTGTTGCTAGGATTCTCTATTTGTCTTCGAAATTTGCCATTTTAATTATGATGTGCCCTGGAATGGGTCTGTTTAGGTTTGTCTTCTTTGGGAATTTCTGTCCTTTCTGATCTTGAATGAACTTTTGCTCATCAACTTATGGAAGTTTTCTATCATTACTTTTTCAAAAATGTTTTCCATCCCTTACTTCTCTTCTTTTTAGTTTTTTGAGGAAACCCCACACTGTTTTCCATAATGGCTGCACCAGCCTGTATTCCCACCAACAGTGTACAAGGGTTCCCTTTTCCCCACATCCTCGACAACACTTGTTTGTTGATTTGTTGATGATGGCTATTCTTACAGATGTGAGGCAGTGTCTTATTGTGGTTTTAATTTGCATCTTTCTGATGACCAGTGATGTTGAGCAATCTTTCATGTGCCTTTGGACCCTTTGTATGTCTTCCTCAGAGAGGTGTCTGTTCAGGTCCTCTGCCCCTTTTTGAATTGGGCTGCCTGTCTCCCTGGTGTTGAGCCGCATAAATTCTTTATATATTTTGGATATCAAACCCTTGTTGGAGGTAGCATTGGCAAATGCTTTCCCATACAGTCAGTTCCTTTTTAATTTTGCTGGTGTTTTCTTTAGCTGAACAGGAACTTTTCAGTTTGATATGGTCTCATTTCTTTATTTGTTCTTTTATTTCCTTTGCCCTAGGAGAAGTATCAGTAAACATACTTCTGCATAGGATATCTCAATCTATACTGCCTATATTTTCCTTCAGGACCTTTATGGTGGTACTGCTTATGTTTAAGTCTTTTATCCACCTTAAGTTTATTCTGGTGTATGGTGTAAGTTGGTGACCTAGTTTTATTTTTTTACATGCTGCTGTCCAGTTCTCCCAACACCACTTGTTGAAGGACTGTTTTTATTCCATTTTGTTTCTTCCACCTTTGTCAAATATTAATTGACTATAGAGTCCTGGGTTTCTTTCTGGGCTCTCTATTCTGTCCCATTGATCTGTATGTCTATTCTTATGCCAGTACCAGATAGTTTTGATCACAATAGCCTTGGAGTATTGTTTGATGTCCAGTATTGTGATTCCTCCTACCTTGTTCTTTTTTCTCAAGATCGCGGTGGCTATTTGTGGGTGTTTCTGGCTCCATATAAATTTTTGAAGTATTTTTTCTATTTCTGTGAAATCTGTCATTGGTATTTTAATTGGGATTACATTGAATTTGTAGATTGCTTTGGGTAGTATGGACATTTTAATGATGTTCATTCTTTCCATCCATGAACATGGTATATGCTTCCATTTATTTGTATCTTCCCTAATTTCTTTATTCAGTCTTCTGTAGTTTTCTGAATACAGGCCTCCTACTTCCTTGGTTAAGTTGATTCCTAAGTACTTTAATTTTCTTTTTGCTATGCTAAGTGGTATTAGTTTCATAGCTTCTTTCTCAGATGTTACATTTTTGGTATACAAAAATGCTTTTGATTTCTGAATATTGACTTTATATCCAGGTATTTTGCTAAATTTCCTTATTAGGTTGAGTAAGTTTTTGGTGGAATCTATCATATTTTGTATATACACTATCATATCATCTGCAAGTAGTGACAGTGTGACTTCCTCCTTTCCAATTTGGATACATTTGATTCCTTTCCCTTCTCTGATAGCCATGGCTAGAACTTCAAAAATTATGTTCAACAGAAGTGGAGAAAGTGCACAGCCTTGTCTTGTTCCTGATCTGTGGTAGCAAGCTTTAAGTTTTTGACCATTAAGTATGGTTTTGGTTTCAGGTCTCTCATATATGTCCTTTTTTATATTAAGGTATGCTCCCTCTATTCCCATTTTGCTGAGTGTTTTTATCATAAATAGTTGCTGCACTTTATCAAATGCTTTTTCAGCATCTATTGATAGGATCGTATGGTTTTTGCCTTTCATTCTGTTTATGTGGTATATTACATTTATAGATTCATGAATGTGGTACACCCTTGCATCACTGGGATGAAACCCACTTGATCATGGTGTATGATCTTTTTAATGTATTGCTGGTTCCAGTTAGTCAATATTTTGTTAAAAATCTTAGCACCGATCTCCAAGATGGCAACAGAGTAGAGAGCAGTGCTGATGGTGTTCTCGAGTACCAAAGCAGCTAGAGGACAGGAAAAGGAGCGTGAGACATCTTCAGGACCCTAGGGATTGCAACGGGCAGCATCTGGACACAGGGGAGCAGAGCCCAGAGACAGAGGAGGCCAGCAGGACAGTAGCCCTCAGGTCCATGCTCCATCTGGACCAGTCAGGGATTATTAAGGGTGAACAGCCATCTAAACCCTTTCTTATAATTATTATTATCATTTTTATTTCTTTTTTCCTTTTGCAATTTTTTTGTTTTGTTTTTAGTATTGTTTTTTTGTTTCCTTGGTTGGTTTGGTTTGGTATTTTGTTTTTGTTTTTTTGTGAGTATGTTTTTGTTTTTTGTTTTTTGTTTTTGTTCTTGTTTCTGCTAAAAGCCCACAGGCCAAGAATATAACCAGACAGCCCAAATAAAGGACACACCAAGAACAGCAAGTGGAGAAAAGATGGGAGACGGCAACATTGAAATCCACAAATATCCTATCACAGAAGGGTGCTCAACTAAGGCAAGGAAGCAAAGCAGGTTAACCCAAGGAAAGAACAAAAATAAATAAATAAAGAGCAAGCAAGAACAGACACCCAAAATGGGGAAAAAAATAATCAGTCCATCACCAAAAGGAAAGGAAGAATCCCAAGAAAGAACACAAAATGAAACAGAGGCACCTGGAATATCAGATAAGGAATTCAAAAGAATGATGATAGAGAAGCTCAGTGAGCTCAGCCACATCAAAGAAAAGTGTAAACAACTCCAGGAGAACTAAAAACAACTCCAGGGAAACTACAAAGAACTCCAGGGAAATTACAAAGAATTCCAGGGGAATTACAAAGAACTCCAGGGGAATTACAAAGAACTCCAGGGAAATTACAAAGAACTCCAGGGAAGTTACAAGGAACTTACTGAGAACTACAACAGCATGAAAAAGGACATGGAAACTATCAATAAGTGCCAGGAGGAAATGAAGAGTACAATTTCTGAATTGAAGAATACAGTAGAAGGAATCAACAGTAGGCTAGAGGAAGCAGAGGACCGGATCAGTGAGTTGGAGGATAATGTAGACAAATACTCCAAGACAGTACAAGAGAATCAAAAAAGGCTGAACAAGACTGAAGAGGGTTTAAGAGAGCTGCAGGACAACATGAAACGTAACAACATCCATATCATA